>HE669854.1:36845-89318 GCA_000313835.2 Heliconius melpomene melpomene
TAGGTCAAATAAGAAAAAAGTTAATCAAATATTGTAAGAAGACTGAGAAACTATTGTTCTTGTTTAAATAATTCAAACAAAAGGCTTTTAGGTAGACTGCCACTACAATGTTTTTTAAACTTAATTATATTTTGAAATAATTAAACTCTTGGTAATATAATGCTTAAAGTTGTAGGTTACACAATAGTACTTTTTATTCTAATTTATGGCAGGAAGATATTAATCCAAATTAGTGGTTACTGCTTAAAAAACAAGAGGCATCTTTATGCATTTTCCTGCATAACAGGGTAGGCGGAGAGAGCTTAGTGTCAGCGGCATGAATTCAAGACATGCATGTTGAGTGACAGAACAAAAACTACATTTTTATTTTGCTAGAATGGACCAAATTATTTCCTTGAATGGAGAAGCTTTTTTCTTAAAAGGTACGGAACGCTAAAAAGATTTTTAAAAAAATCTAGGATTTTATTATCTGCCCCCCTCCCCTCTATATAGAAAGCGGGCTACGCCCTTGTATCTATTAAAACATTCCTTACTCTTTCTCTCAACAAAGATTTCTGGTAGATCAGATTTTGTCATTTGAGGAAATGAAATATTTAATATTTTCATTTCCTCGGTTACGAGGCAAAGCGCGGCGTTGAATTCCACCATTCAACATGCAATGCCTCGAGAATGTGGCGGAATGTGGGAAACGGAAGTGTCTTAATGGGAATGGAGTGTCTTAACACTAGGTTCCCAGGGTCCTTCTGTTTACCCTGCTATGTGAGTAACACAGCGTAACTTATTGCGTTATTTATTCGAATTTGGCCCTGAAAGTATTAGTAATCAAAAGTCAAATTTTCGTCTTTAAATATTAAAATGTATAATGAATGACGTGACATGCTGCTGTAGACTTTCCTCTAAGTCACAAAGCATTACACTGGAGCAAAAATGAATGATTAGGATACACGCTAGAATGATGTAGAAAAGACATTGCTTAAAGTCGTATGCTCGGAGAAAGAATTCTGGGGGCATTACGTGTTGAGTAGCAGAACTCAACGTCGCGCTTTTGCCTCGACATCAGAGCGAAGAAATGGAAATATAAACGTAAATAAAAATAAATATTTCACTTCCTCGAATGGGATCGCACCCGCAAACGTCGCGTTACAGTCACACCCTTGTGCCGCTACGCCACGACGGCCTTAAAACTAACTACTAGTCGAAAATTAATTTAGCAATTTAATCTAAATTAATATTTTGTTTTTTGAAAGTTTCATAATAATTATCAAGACGCTTCTATGTAAGTACTTAGAGCGTCTCACAAAAATAGAATTACGTTAGAGAGAAGTTTTACTAATAATATTAGTAATAATTAATTACTTGTATTTTCAATATCGAATGCATTCATTCTTTCAATCTGAACGCATCTATGTTTTGTTTTGGTAAACATTGAAAGCCTTCGTATAGACGTAAGCGAATTTGAAGTTAGAAGAAAAATATTCAAAAATTCGTCTAAAGAAATGACTTTTATAAGTAAAAAGCAAAAAAAAACCTAATGAAGATTTAATTTGGAACACTCCTTTTTTAAACCTAAGGAATCATATAATATTGTTTGAAATTCGTCGGTGCACGGACGAAGCTCTCAAATTCTCCCGTTTCCTCAATATTTATTTATTAGGAATAAAGTAATTCACTTCTATAAACCTTAGCGTGAAGCAATATAGACTTCCTCGATAAATGTACTATGAAATACAAAAAAAAATTAAAGCGAACTAATAATTCCAGAGATTAGCTCATTTAAGTAAGCAAAATCTTCTGTTTTATAATCTATATATATAAAAGGCCTTGTCCTCACTGACTGAGGTAAGACGCACGCACAGCCGTAACCGCTGATGGTAGAAACGTGAAATTTGGACAGATGTTTACTTTCGTAATCGGGACATCCACTAAGAATGGATTTTGAAAAATTTTAACCCTAAAGGGGTGAGATGGGGGTTGAAAGTTTGTATGGAAAAAAATTTAAATAGGCACCGATTTTTATAAAATTTGAAATTTAGATTTTTAAAAGTATTTAATTGAACACTTGTTTCATCGTTCTCTAGAATTCTCCCCCTAAGGGTGCAAATAGGGGATTGAAAGCTTGTATTGGTATAAAATATAGACTAAAGAAGAAACCACCAATTTAGTGTAATTATTAGTACTTTATAACTACCCCGCGTAAAGCTAGATTAGATTAGATTATAATATTTTATTATTGTATGCATATTCAGGAGTATCAAATATTGAAAATTCCATATTGACTAAGTATAATGATAATTTATTGAAAACTAAAATTACGTGATCATCTTATACTAATATGAATAAAAATCATGTAGTGTAAACACAACTACTTGCCTAACAACTGCCATTTTTTAGATTTAAAGACCATTCTAAAAGCGGCCATTTTATTTCAGACTACATTTAACCGGAAACCGACGGTGTTAAGAAAGATAATACGCGCTATGACGACAGGAATCAACAGTGGGAACAGTGCAGATATGAAGGCGAGAGTCCTGCCACACCTGAGGTCCAACCCACGCTTGACACAAATATTTAAATCCTTGTTCCCGGATGAACGCCCATTGGATAGGTGGGTTGATTGTCTTGTTATTATTATACGAGTCTATAGTACGATCTTACATACGAGTAGGTATATTCATTTGATAGTAAATATTTTGAATTCAAATAGTATATATATTAAACAATATTTGTAACTTGAAATAATTTGAGGTGTAAAAATATAAGTTGAAGTTAAATTGTACGTATTTCATGTATATGCAAGTGGATCGCCGGCTTTATCACTGTCTCTGCTCTGAATACATGGTCGTGAACGCTCTCGTCTCTGCTACGCTATTAGCGTGAAGCTTCTTTAAAATCCGTCAAGCGTGAAAGTCTTAAACGGTATATTAATAATAATATTAATATAACATTTTTTAGGTAGACTTAAGTGTATGACCATAATACTGATATACCTAATATTAACAAAACAACTTATTATTTCTTATTTTTATGTTACAGCGTGTACGACACTGGGACAGATGTTCTTCAAGATACCTTTTTAACTTGTGACAAAGGATATGATGTGTGGGAATTTGAAGAGAAAAATAATAAAAGAAAAGCTGGCGCTAAGCTTCTGGACTCTGAAGTGAGTGATATCAATATCTATACTTATAATGACTTCGTAACGTATATAACAAAAAATGTTATGGTATCATTTAATAACGTAATACAACCACAAATGTTTTTTTATATTTTACGTCCGTTTATCTGTGCTTTTGTTCTTGCTTATCTCAGAAACAGCATAATCGATTTAATTTTTCACTATGGAGTATTGACAAGCTTCTCTTAACATTAATTATTTGATTTATTTCAATCGGTTTACAATTAATAAAGTTATACCATTTTAAAGAATCTTGTTCGACAAAATTTCTATAAATAACGAATTTGAATTTGCTGAAATTTGCTTTGTGAATATAGTATTAGTACAGATATTGATACAATACAAATAATATTGGTATAGATAATTCTTTTTTAACATGATAATATTATTAAAAATATTAACTAGTAAATTAATAATGATGTAGCAAGCGGGCGAAGTCGCGAGCGAATCGGTAGTAAATAAATATTAATACAATTTATTCTTTTACAGTATTTACACGGGCGAGTGTTCCTTCAACATGGCAGGTTTTTACGTACAGCGTGTGTCACATATCCCTACAGTAAAGAACCCTATAGAGTTCATTCGAGACGATTAGCACCCAACCATTGCCTTTCCCCGCCAGAATCTGACTCAGAAAGAGCATCTCCTAAAAGAAATAACAAAAATATATGCAAAATTCCACAAAAAAGATCTAAAAAGCAACTTAAGTCTCCCACTAAAAGTATTAAAGATGTCAATGACAATACTAAAAAAGAATGCCTTACCATAAATACTACCGCTAAAAGTGTCAAACCAAAACCACATACAAAAAGTAAATGCAAAAAAGATTATTTTTTAAAGAAAAAAGATAAGTGTATAACGAAAAAAGACGATAAAGTTAAACTTAAAGAAGAAAAAAAAGAAATTAAAAGCTGGACTCGAGATGAGGATAAAACAATGCTGGAAATAATAAAAGATGAATCTGTTACAGAGCAAGTATTTTGTAGAATTAGTGAACTCCTCCCGCATAGAAGTACGGCGGAGATAAAAGAGAGATTTTGTCACGTTATGAATCTTTTACAGCAAATGGCGGTCGGTGAAATCACGTAGATCATGAATTTATTAATATTTAATCAGAGTTGGTGTTTATAATTTTATATATAGAAGTAAAAAATATTTTTACACAAGTGTTGTTTTTTTTAGATTCTAGATAGGCAAAGGGAATGTCGTCGCCGGATGTTTCGATCCCACAACCATCGCATTTACAATGTGAACAAGTTTGTAGAACTAGTGAACTCCTACCAGACCTGTTACAGCAAATGGCGGTCAAAATAATAAAGATTATAAAAAGTTGTATCTCGTAGCATGTTAAATTAAAAACAATCATCTATTTTTATACGTTTTATATATAGGTGATGTAGATTAATAAAATATCAAAGTTTGCTATATCAGTATGAGGAAAAATATTTACATTTAAAATTGGCAATCCTCTCTTTTGAATAATTCTTCCAATTCGGGAGCTTCGTTCATTAAGCGTCGTAAAGAACGTGCTCGTTCACGAGCGAATGTTGGAGGGCTCACCAATAGATTAGACGAGGAAAATGACTCTACGTTTTCCTTTTTAGGACCCTTCATAAGATTCTCAAGGATTTTTTCAAGTTCTTCATCTGAAAAACATGTACACAAATACTCAAACTCTTGATCTGAATATTGGGTACTAACATCTTTTGTTTTCGATTCGACTTTAGCGATTTGCGGTACTAACAGTTGCTGCCTTCGAGATTTTTTAACTAGTTTTTTCAATTTGTCCAGAGGGCATTTCTCGTAAAACGGCAAGTCTGGAGGTTCATACATAGACATATTGCGCATGTACGCAGGGAGATGTTCTTGTAAATGTTTTTTAGCTCTTCGAGAACATCTACATCGTTTTGGGTAAACAAAATTGATATAACTATCCCATTTCGGCTCACGATCATGTGCCAATTCCGTTTTTCTATATTTTATTACACGTCCTATGTCAGTAGGCTGCCATGGAATAAATTCTTGTGAATCTGCAATTGGCAAAATAGGTCTTATTTTAGGTAAACTCTCACAGTAGCATGTTGAAACTCTACAAAGACTACATTCGATGTTCACTTCCCGGGGGTTGGGGATTTCATTTTGTAATATTTGCATTAGAGAGCTCTCTTGTTTTACGTGCTCCTTATCCATCGATTCAGTAGGCTTTATAGGAATATCGTATGTATAATCGTGGTCATCAACAAAGTCCTCGTCGTCTCCTCGGTGACCTTCGAGGAACTCAGTGAGCTTATCAGCGAACACTTCTATATTATCACAATTGGAGTATATCAGTTTTTTGTTCACAACGATAACTGGTAGGTGGGAGGCACTAGAAGTACAGTGCTTAGGACATAGGTCCTCTTGTATCCTGGGCTTAAACTCTTTATCACGACACACATAAAACGGGTGTGGTTTTGGTACAGGCGTATGAAAGCCAGCTTGTTCGGGAACAAAAATACTTTCAACGCTAGGATTTTCCATGGCTTCGCTTAGCTGTAATAGCATCAACTTCTCCATATTAATAAAAAAATCTGCTTGTTCAGGTAAAGTTTTTAAACAGTACTTGACGAATTGTTGAAATCTTTTCACAACGTGACAGATTTTCTTCTGCCATATCTGAATAAATTCATTGCGTTTTTTTTCTTTTTCTCTTTCACGCTTGATTTCAAAATCTTGCATTTTGATCCTTTCTGACAACTTTTTAACAGTTTTTTCATGTTCGTGTTTTGTAAGTTCCATATCTTTCTTGCACTCCTCTCGCTCCTTTAGAGCTACATACACTTGACATGCCAAATTCTGACATTCTAGCAGCACTCGCAACTTTTCAATGGCTACGTGTTTCTCTAAGTTTATATCGTGTATTTTATTCCCCAACTCCGTCCTTGCGTTTTCGACATCCAAAACAAATTTATCTTTTAACTTAGTCTTTTCTTTTAGTAACTTGTCAGCGTACCTGTCATACAACATGATCGCCTGTTGCTTTAGAAGTGTTTCGTAATGTGTACTCATCATATCAAAGGCTTCCTGTTTCACTCGTTCAACTTCCTTAACTGCCGCATCGCGGAGTAAATTATCTATTTTTGATAATGACGTCATATACAATACGGTATATTGCTGGAATGCCTTTTGTATTTTGGACGTGTTTTCTTTAGATTGCTCTCTAGAAGTATCATCCCATTGCTTCCTGCAACTTTCTATAATTATATGTTTCCAATTAATTTCGTTTTCTAGGAGAGCTTTGCGTTTCTCTTCTTCCATTTGTTCCTGATGTTCATTAACTATTTTTTCTCCTAAGAAATCTATGCCTTTGAAACCCAACTTCGTTATAAATTGTCTTTTCTCAGGTTTCATTACGGCTCTGCCGTCGAGTAATTCTTTTGGTGGTACATACCAGTCGCTCCCACCACCTTTAAGGGGCGGTTCAAGTCCAGCGAGAACTTTAAGTTTAGGTGACATCGATTTATAATATACTTCCGCAAGTTGTGGAGACATCTTCTCTTTCATGACACTCTGAGTAGGAACAGTTTCAGAGTCAAAATAGGACTGTCTAAGATAATAATCGTCGCTAAGTTCAAACATTTCGTAATTGCAAAATTTATTTTCTAAAATTTAAAACAATATAAAACATTGACAGGTGTCTGTCACTGTAACGAAATAAAAATTTAAAAAACATATACTTAAAATGTTAATTGATTTATGAATTTTATATTGTTTTCATTTCTTTTTGATAAAATTCTCTGATTCTATTCTGATTTAACTATTTTCACAGATATTAAAAGTTGCCAACACCTAATTTAGCATATATATTTAATTGGCCAAGGATTCACATAATAAAATAAATAAAATTTAAAATGAGAAAAAAAAACAAAGACCATATAAATAAAACATCCAATTTTTGACTATAAAAATCTTTTATTATTTATTAAAAATCACTGCGCTGAGTCGCATACACGACCTGACATTAAATATACGACGTGGGAACATAACACAGAACTAAACGTAAGCGATTGGAACTAATTCAATTAAAAAATAATACATTTATAATATATTTGGAATTGCGACACTCAGACCGACCTCCAAACACCCAGTTAATCTTAATTTAATTAAAGAGCTGTAAAGAAGACAAATATACTACTAACATAGTTAATTCGAAGGAAAAGAACATTGAACTACCAAGCCACTCGTTTCCAAGCAACGTTATTGGAAACTCAAATACAATATAAGTTTTGTATATTTGTGTATATCAATATCTAAGTAACGTTAGAGAAATGTTTTTTTGTAAAATAGGCTAAGGTAGTAGGTTCAATGTTCGTAATGGAATCGGGCTCTCACATTCACTAAAGTGATCTATTGAGATTTATAAAAGAAATTATACAGAAATTTATATGTAATGTAAAGTAAACAAAACAACACTATTAACAAATCAGAAAAGAAAATCTAAATCTTCAAAACCACTTTAGCTTCCGACCAGTAGTCAATTACAGCTCAATTTATATAAGTAATGTCAGTATGCACGCGTCTAGCTATACAGGTCATCGTCCCCGCCTTCTTCCTGGAAGGTGGGCTGGTCCCCTCCTGACGTGCCCGTGCCGCCTGACGCCGCGCCTGACGTTGGGAACCTGGAAATTTAAATATAAATTATTAAATCTCTTTTTTAACTTCAAACTGTTTTCATCTAGCAGGATAAAGGGAAACTAGTATTAAGACACCCCAATACTCAAGCACTGCCCAATTTTCGAGACATTATGTGTTGAGTGTCGGAAATCGACGTCACACTATTACTACGAAAGGGGAGAAATGACAATAATTTAAATATGCCCCAATAAAATATAATAAAAATGGCCAAAATTCATAAACAAGGAACCTACAACCATCATCAACAATCAATACTATAAGATGTATATAAATAAAGGTAAATAGTATCAATCCACTCACCTGAAGTTAGTGCCGAACCCGCGGCTCTGCTGCAGCGTCTGCGCGAACATCTCGTACTTGCGTATGTCGTTGTCGGACACAGAGCGCCGCGCGAACTTCATCGCCTCCTCGAAGTGCGCGCGCGATATCTCCGGCACCGGGTCCTCCTCGTCCATCTGGAAACAATATTATTATATTTACATTTAATCATTATATGAGATAAATTTAATGGTAACAGTCGTGCACTGTTTAATTTTTTAACATAAATAATTGAAAGTTAACAAATATAAAAAACAAATAAAAAATAAAACATACATCCATAACAGCGGCGGCGGCCTGCTGTTGACGCGCGCGCTCCCGGTGTATCTCTGCCTCGATGGCCTGCCGGATGGCCAGCTTGCAGGCGCGCTGGCAGATCTCCGTCAGATCAGCTCCACTGAACCCTTGGGTCACCTGTGATTGTGTTGATATATTATTTTATGATGAAAGGACAGAATAGGTTATATTGAAGTCCACATCCCTACATTAAAATAAAAGACTAACAACAGAATCTAACCAGAATTTTTCATACATTTCCGTATAAAAACAAGACATCACCTTAGCAATATAAGACAGATCAACATCCTTAGCAATGGGTGACTTGCGTAGATTAGCCCTGAGGATTGCCTCACGGGATTTCTCATCTGGCAGTGGTATGTAGATCAGCTGGTCGAGACGTCCAGGTCGAAGGATGGCCGGATCAATGATGTCAGGCCTGTTTGTTGCACCTGATTGAAATAAAATTATAATGGTAAATTTGACAAGTGTGTGATAGTAGTTATATCTATTCTTCTATACTAATTAAAGAGATTCAATGCTACGGTTGTATTACTTTTAAATTATTAATTTACGTTTCAATAATTTTAGTTCTTTAAATAGTAAAACATATTTGTTAAGTAGTATTTTGAATTTTTATATTAAATGTATAACACTTTTTTATTTTTTTTAAATAATAAGAAATCATTGTTAATTACGTGTCGAAAAAACCTAGTATTTAAAGTAAGCATCTTATAATACATATTGCCTAACATACATAAATACCTACACAATCTAAAAATCAATTTTAATACATTTCCTTTAATTTAAATCACAACATTTACCATGTTACCACAACATAATATTGAAATAAACTTAAGCTGACCAATAATGAAGACGTTCTTCTTGGCGCCCATGCCGTCCATTTCGGTGAGGATCTGGTTGATGACGCGGTCCGCGGCGCCACCCGCATCCGACACGGAGCCCCCGCGTGACTTGGCGATGGAGTCCAGCTCGTCAAAGAACAGCACGCATGGAGACGCGGAACGGGCCTGTACATATACATTTTTTAAAATTTCGCGTTGTAACCCACATATCTAGCCAGGTAGGCGCGAAGCGGACACAGTATTAAAACATTTTGTTCCTTACTTTCCGCCAAATTCGAACATTGCGTTTTAAGTGGCGGTAACCTTGCCTTGTTAATAGAATGAAGAAATAAAAATATTTCTTTCCGCAAGTGGTAATTGAATCCACAGTCGTCGCTTATGGAGTTACACACCACTGTGCCAACACAAACATATTAATCTTTAACTATATTTAAATTATCTATATATATAAAAGGACTTGTCCTCACTGACTGAGGTAAGACGCACGCACAGCCGTAACTGCTGATGGTAGAAACGTGAAATTTGGATAGATGTTAACTTTTGTAATCTGGACATCCACTAAGAAGGGATTTTGAAAAATGTTAACCCTAAAGGGGTGAGATAGGGGTTGAAAGTTTGTATGGAAAAAAATTTAAATAGGCACCGATTTTTATAAAATTTGAAATTTAGATTTTTAAAAGTATTTAATTGAACACGTGTTTCATCGTTTTCTAAAATTCTTCCCCTAAGGGTGCAAATAAGGGGTTGAAAATTTGTATGGAAAAATCTTTAAATCGCCACCGATTTTTATAAAATTTGAAATTTAGACTCTTAAAAATATTTCATTGAACACATGTTTCGTGGTTTTTAAAAATTCACCCCTAAATACGCAAGCGAAGCTGCGCGCGTCCGCTAGTCTATACATAAAATACAAATGTAACTGGTTGCTTTCTTCATGAGGATATTTATCAATACAATAATACCCAAAATGGTATTTTTTTCAAAAAATATCTGTTTTTACGCGTTGTGCACGCTATAGATATTTCTTAGTGTCTTGCTTTTAATTCTCAAAGTACTGTGAAAGCATACCTTATCGAAGATATCTCGCACATTAGCTTCCGATTCACCAAACCACATAGTAAGCAGTTCAGGACCTTTCACTGATATAAAGTTGGCCTGGCACTCATTAGCAATGGCCTTGGCTAACAAAGTTTTACCTGTATAAAAAAACATATTTTAATTGATAATAATAATTTAAAAAATCAGCTACATGCTATATCCTGAACACAGCAGGCAGAGGAAACCTAGTGTTAAGACACTTACCACAACCAGGCGGTCCATAGAACAGCACGCCCCTAGACGGCTGCATACCAAACTTCAGGAACTTGTCCGGATGCTCCACAGGGTACTGGACAAGCTCTTGCAACTCACGCTTGACGTTTTGTAGACCTCCAATATCGGTCCAAGTGACGTTGGGAACTTCTACTACTGTCTCACGTAGGGCAGATGGTGAAGATTTGGTCATTGCATACTGTTGGTAAATGGGAATAAAGTTATTATTTATTACATAAATAGACCTAATAATATTTTTTTTAGTAAAAGCTATAAAATTGTAATAAATATTATAATTATCACTGTCAAAAATAGATGTTCTTGTTTTCTGTGCAACTTGATACAATTTACATAACCACTATTCATTACCAACTTTACAAAAAGAAAAAAAATTACAATAAATCAATTTCAAACAAATATAAACAACAACTTACACGGAAGTTATCCATAGACACGGCCAATGAGTTGAGCACTTCCGCATCGATCTGATCATCCTCCAAGTCGATCAGGTCCATTTTCTCACGTATCTGTTGCAGGGCGGCCTCGGAGCACAATGAAGCGAGATCCGCACCGACGTGGCCGTGAGATTCAGCTGCAATCTGTGAAAAATGAATGTAGAATGTTATTAAAATAATAAGAATTGTGAAATTAACTAATTTAAGGCAATGCTAACAAAATTAGGGGAGTGGGGTATCTTCACACTAGATTGGCTCTGCGTACCCTGCTACATGCGGGATACAACGTGAGGTGATATAAAAAAATAAAAATCAGCACATTTTCTTGCATTGCAGGATAAAGTAGAGGAAACCTAGTGATAAACACTCAGTTTGCCATGTAATAAATAACTTTCCCAGCATTGCGTGTAGAGTGGCGTAACTTAACATCGCATTTTGTCTTGTTACCAGAGTGTAGAAATGATTTATTTTTATGAAACTTCTAAATATATTTTACTATTATATTTTTCTATCATTAGCATGAAAAAACACAATAAAAACTGATAAAATTCTAAGAATACTATATTATTTCACCCCATACCTGTTCCAAATCGACATCATCGCCCAGCTTCATATTCTTAGTGTGTATACGCAATATCTCCAGTCGGCCGGTCGCGTCCGGAATTCCGATGTCGATCTCTCTGTCGAATCGGCCGAAGCGACGGAGAGCCGCGTCGATCGAGTTGGGGCGGTTCGTGGCCGCCATTACTATTACGTGCGAAGATTTCTTCATACCTAGGAAGTAACTTGTTAATTACTTTATGATTTATTTCATTTTAAGCACATTGACATAGCATCATATGTATTGTACTAACTTTACAGACCATCAATATTTTTTTAATTAATATAAATTAACTTGATTTATATAACTGAAACCTGTAATTCCACTATAAAGTATAATTTCTAGTTGTAATAAATAAACAATTCGGCATTTAAAAAATACAAAAGAAAAATAAACTAAACACGCACCTCTTGAAAACCGTTCAAACAGCGAATTCAAGTCACAACACACACACACTCCATTCCAATTTTAATATTTTCATCTTTATAATTCAATCCTTAGTATAAAACACAAAAATATTTTTAAAAAACACATACCGTCCATAAGTGTCAACAATTGTGACACGATACGGCGTTCAACCTCGCCATGGGTCTTCTCACGCTTAGGTGCAATAGCATCCAACTCATCAATGAAAATTATAGCTGGTGAGTTCTTATCAGCCTCTTCGAAAGCCTTTCTCAAGTTTGACTCTGATTCTCCGGCAAGTTTGGACATGATCTCCGGACCATTGATCAGGAAGAAGAATGCACCTGAAATATTATATTACTTTAGTTGTTTTGGCTTCAGACTGTAACCTACATATAGTGAGACCTAGTGTTAAGACACTCTGTTCTTCACTTTCTCGAGGCATGGCGTGTTGAGTGGTAGGGACTCAACGCCGCGTCCTTACACACACTAAAGCATGAAAATTTTAAATATTAATTTAATTAATTAATTTTGAAAATTTTCAAAATTTAAATTCATTTCGTGAGTGAAAATCGAATCCACAAAGGTCATGTTTCCAGTCACACACAGAGACACTGAGCCTTAATTGATTTGAATAAATCACTTATATGTATTGTTATATTTTTGGTTACATATTAATGGTATACGAATCTAAGAAATAGAAAAACGAGTATAAACATGTAAGCCTTATAAGTTAAAAAAAAATACCTAATAAAAAAACGTATACAATGCGGTATTATGACCACTATGTATGTATTCAGGTCAGATAACTGATATTGTCATGGTATTTTATATCCCACTAAGTTAGAGATAGATAAATAGAATAAGAATGTAAATAGTAGATGGACACGGAAAACAAAATAAATAAAAACATATATGCAAAGTTGGTCTTGTTTTTTTAACAAACCTGTCTCATTGGCCACAGCCCTAGCTATGAGTGTCTTTCCGGTACCAGGCGGGCCATACATAAGTATACCGCGGGGTGGTTTAACACCGATCGCTTTGAACAAAGATGGATGACGAAGCGGTAACTCCACCATTTCCTTAATTTGGGCGAGTTGCTTGCGACAGCCTCCTATGTCGTCGTAGCCTACTGCGTTGAGAGCTTCTTCTTCTTCCTGTTATATTATTAATAGATTAGTTTAGTTTATCCAAGAAAATACTATAAACGTGAAAGTTTGTGGGAATGGATATTTCTTCCACTTTCACGAAATAATTATTAAGTGGATTTAGAAGAAATTTTAATTAAATACAGCCTATTCATCAGAATACCAACACAAAACATAGGAAAAAAGATATAGACAACAGGCACATACATACATTATGACATACATTATAAGAAAATAATTATAAATAAAAAGTTGATATATTTTTGTTTAAAATCTGTGAACATAATTCTTGCTTTATTCTACTAATCTCCAATCATTATATGTAAAATAAATACCAAAACATAAAATACAAAAACAACTCACCTCACGTTTAATAGGCTCACCCTCACAATGTATGACCGTATCAGGTGCCACAATACAGTACGGCGCTGGGTCAGTCTCAACCACTTTGAACTCCACCGCTCGCATACCACCGCGAACCATGAAGGTGTCGTCACGGTGGATGGGCCTGTACGCCTCCATAAAGTATGGTTTGAGGTAGACTTCAAATAGATTTCTGTATAAGAAAAATATATTATTATTATTAGTATCTCACTATATACCGCACATATAGCAGGGTAGGCAGGGAATGTAGCATATTATAAAATTCACCCAAGTCAGAAATCCATCTTGAAATGCCATTTTCAAAAATAATTGATATATGTATCTATGGATGGATCTCAAGATTGGTCTGAGATTTGAGAGCGATTTATAAATAAGTGGTCTAGGACTAGGAAATTGATAACTATTTAAAATAATAATATTTAACATTTTTTTTAATTAAATCGAACAAACAAACAATCAATCAACTTACCCAGTCAAACCTTCAACTGAATCATCAATGGGCAGAATATGGACACGCTTGCCATATTTGACAGATGGACACGGTGCTATGGACACCACATCGGAGAGACGGACACGCAAATTGTTGCGCACTACGCGGTTCATACGTATCTTCTCATCTGGACAGTTGTCGTCAGAGAGAACTATGCATACTGTCTCTTTGCGACGTTTGCCTTTCAACAACACTGTGTCACCGCGGAATAGTTGTAGCTGCTCCATTTTAGCCTAAGGAACATATTTTTTTAGTTAAAGACTAAAAATTTTCGAAAGATAGCATGTAAAACTCAACGCCGTGCTTTTGCTTCTTATCAGAGTAACGAAATAGAAAATATTTCGTTCATTCGAGTAGGACTCAAATCCATAACCATCACGTTTAGTGTTTTATTTAGATATGGTTGATTACTTCATTACATCAACAAAGAATTAAAAATTAAAATCAGCTTCACACTGTATCCCGCACACCCAGTGTTAAGATTCTTCGTTTCCCACTTTCCGCCAAATTTTGGAGGCATAGCGAGTTGACTGGCGAAACTTAACGCCGCGCTTAGCCTGGACATCAGAACAAAGAAATATTTATTTAAATAAATATTTCATTTTCTCCAGTGGGGATCGAACCCACATCCAGTCGTATCTACAGCCACACTTTGTACCCCTGTTGTACAATTGACCTCTCAACTTATTACAACAACAACTTACTACAAAATTAAGTTTTATTTTTTTTCTCTTTGTTTGCCTAATCTGTAAACACCTTCATGGTACAAAAATAAATTTACATTTTATTTTTTATTATATAGTATATTTTTTTGTTTAATGTAAAGATGGTAGAAATCTATAAAGCACACTACAATATAATAATTATTTTTAATTATAATATGGGGGGGGGTTTTATACTGTAATGAGAAGATAATTTAGTTTTCTTACTAATTGTATACTATATTTTTGAATTTGAATATTCTTTGGTGATGTGTAACATTACAGCAATATCTCTACCTAATAAATATCACATTACTACAATCTGATGAAAAGTCTACAAAAAAGTAGATTACATCCTCTTAAAACAGAAGCTCAAAAGTCCTAGGAACAAAGTATGTATATGGTAATGAAAAAAAATAGTTTTTCAATATTTGAAGTAATATTTCATGTAAAAAGAAATACCAATTAGACAAGAATATTCTTATAAAAATGCAAAACATTGAATTAATATGTAAAATTATTGACTAAACAAATATTACATTGAGACATCAAGTTATTTTATTTTTTTTATATTCAAAATGTCATTATACTTTGTATTTTAAATAGCCAAATTTTCAAAACAATACAAGGCTTTTAAATTATTTATTTTATACTCTGTAAAATTCTCTTTATTGTAGAAAAAGAAAAAAATACAACTGGACTATGAATTAAAAAAATATAATAATTCTTACTATAAATTATCAAAATCTATTTAGAATTAAAGCTTATACATACATGATCAAATAAACTATAACAAATATAGTTATGAAATATTAGATTTAAAATTTTAATCTCAGCACCTATTAGTCAATTGAACAAAATAAATAAAAGCTACATATAAAAGCTACTTTATTGGAGCTACATAAAATGTTCATGAAGTAAAAGATAGGATTATGTTTCTATTGTTGTACAAACAGACTGTATCCTGCATATAGCAGGGTAGGCAGGGTAAACAGAAACCAAATTAAAATTAACACTTGTTCTCCCCGGTTTCCTTTGAATTCTGGAGGCTTTGTGTGTTGAGTGGTTTGAGAAAGGAAAACAACAGAGAAAAGTCCCCCCAAGTGGCAATCAAAACCACAACCATCACATTTCCAATCGCTTCCTAGTTCCTTTGTGCAGTGATCGACCGAATATATTTTTATATTCAAATAATGCATGAGAGAAAGAACCCTGCATACAACATTTGTGAATCAACAGCACATCATAAGAATTTATATTACAGTTATTCGAAATAAATCTAAAGAGAATGAACATATTCTGAAATTATTGACAAATGTATGAACTTTTGTTACATTATACAATTTTTACATAAAATTTCATTTCAATTTCATCATTAAATAAATTATGTACTTAAGATGGCAGGTCTATAAACTATTTTTTTTTTTGGCTTTTTTATGGTAGATATTAACTGCCCAATTAAAAAGACAAAGAACCAACCTGTGACAATGCAACGACAGAGTTGTCATCGCTGACGGCTTCCTCGACGATGAGGCGGTTGGGCCTATCCTTGCGGCGCAAGATCGCGGTGGAAAGATCGTCAGGGCTAAATAAAACAGATCATTAACCCAAAATGCCCGGCTTGACAACAGCGTTACTTTGCAATTTTGAAAATGTAAATGACATTTTTCTTATTCAACTGCACTTTTATACACATTAGAAGTATTTAATGATTTTAAATAGTTGATTTAACACCAATACAATATACTTGTAATATGAGGACATGATGACAAGCCAATTTTCGAATATTGGTTTCCATGATTTTGTAACAATTCGAAAAATATTTTAAAAACACTTATAATTTTCTATTATTTGCAATCTCACCTCTTATTATCTGCCATTTTTATCACTAATTAAGCTTAAAAATTTAACAATTATTTGTAACGCCGAATGTATAAATCACTCGTTCTCTACTTCATGAGCCCGCTGTGCGTGACGTTGCTGTATTTCATTTGTTCTATATCGATAAAGGCAGTGTTGCCACTTAGTGAAGCAAAGCAAGCTTGTTCTTGTCTATGGTTTTATCGACTATTTGTGCATCGATTGATATATTTTACGTATCGATTATTTGCCAATTTTTCATTTTTAACGATATTAATATTTTAGAAGATTTTATATCTTATAATCCCATGAACATCAAAGTAAAATTTGTCGAAATAATTTGAAATGTTTATATATTTAAAAATATTTTGGAAATATCAATGATAGATTTACTATGATAAAATTTATTTATTATCTTTGCTTTACTTTTTTGATTCATTCTTTTTGATTTTTAAAATATAGAAATGTGTTTAGGATAATGTGAAGAAAGCAAAAATATATACCTATCTATGTTAATAAAAATAACTATTTCTCATTTGTAGACGGGGATTAACCGAAAGCAAAAAGTTGTTTACAATTTTAATCATTTTAATACAAATTTTATCTATTGCATTATTTTAAGAGATCGTAGTGATGCCCGCTACGTTGATATAGGTAATTAAGTTTCAAATTTCACCTACATACAATACGTCCAACTAGCCGTGGCCACCCTGAAGTTAGGTTTTCTAAAGTCTTGGGCATTGTCGAGAAAAACAATAATCAAAAGTAAGAAAATCCTAAAATCAAATCAGGATTTGTTGACCGTACTGTAATCTTCTATCTTCTATATAATATATAAATGGACATGTCTCTCACTGACTGAGGTAAGACGCACGCACAGTCGTAACCGCTGATGGTATAAACGTAAAATTTGTACAGATGTTTACTTTTGTAATCTGGACATCCACTAAGAAGGAATTTTGAAAAGTTTTAACCCTAAAGGCAGTAAATAGAGCTTGAAAGTTTATATGAAATTTCTTTTAAATCAATTTTTATAAAATTTGAAATTCAGACTATTAGAAATATTTTATTGAACACGTGTGTCATGTTTTTTTTTAATTCACCCCAAATCACAGGCGAAGTTGCGCGCGTCCACTAGTATCATATAATTACAATCAAAGAAAAAATAGTTCAAGATTATTTTCAAAATAATATATTCTTTTTTTATGTCAGGGGACATTATAGGACGACATAAAGTGGGGCAAAATAACAATTGCCATTGGAGATGGATGCCAGCAGTGGACGAGGACATGTTGATTATGATAAGAAGTTCTTGCATCTTCTTACTATGCTAAATTTTTAATTTGTTATTTTTTCCCGATTGCTAATTATTTATAAATAAACAAATACGTTGTGAGTGCAGATTTTTTTTTCTTTAAAAACAAAAATTAAAACGCTTATTTATTTACATTTTTATTTATTCAAAAATACATAGGTCACTTTTAATACAATGTGTGTTCCAAATCGTCAACAAATTCTTTGACAGCATGTCTTAATTTTCTTTCTATATCATTACGATCTCGTGCACTTAACTTAAGGATACTTCCTAAAATAGTCTCTAAAAGTTTTTTCGGTGTCTTCGTCTATATAAAGCTTATCTTTTGAGCCATAATTCTTTAACTCATAAACATAATCTTCAAATTGCATATACTGTTGCAAAGTAAAAGCGACGTTTATTGCGTCAAAAAAAGCTGTGCCATGCGGTCGGTTCTCCTCCAATATTTTTTGTATATTAATAATTTTTCCTTTACATCTTCTGGGTACATGTGTGACATATATTTGAGATGTTTGCCCAATCTTTTGGCATGTTTATATTCTAATTTAAAGATATGTCGACTTAAAATTGTACAGTATTTTGGCAATCGTTTTTCAGGAAATGATGTTGTTAGAAGCTCTAATAAACGACGGATAAATCTTTCAAATATACCTTCCGTTCTTGAATCACTTTCCTTTTTCAAGTGAGGTAATATTATCATACGTTCTGGATTACGTGTATCAATAACACCTTTAATGCTTATATTGTAACATAATTTCATATGAATTATTAATAAAACTAAACTCATACACGTAAAACCTTTTAACATATTTTACGGCAAGCAGTAGCTCATGTCACGTGTGATAAACAAAGTTATTTCTTATTACCTACGTTTTTTATTTCATCTAATTTCACGGTTAAAAACCTCATTTAATATCCACATTTTTTTCTTTTACAATTTTACTATAAATTGGATTTTATATATTTGTACTTGACAAATGCTTTAGAGTACAAAAAAATATTAAATTGATTAAACATAACATACATAAACATACGAAGGTCCATCAATTTTTAAATTTTTCAATGACAATTTTATTATTTACATTCCAATTTCCTAACAATATTCGTAGAGATTTCATCACCTGAAACAATTTTCATAATTATTTTTTAATTTCTTACTGTAAAAAAATATTTTGACTATAAAGATTGGGGTTAATTGTGGCGCAGGCGCGCAAGCGTGTGATTGGTTGTGGGTTCGATTCCCGGAAATAAAACATTTAATATTTTCATTTCTTCGTTCTAGGTAGGGGCAAAGCATGGCGTTGAGTTACACCATTTAACATGCAATGCTTCCTAAATTCGGCAAAAAATGGAGAACTGAAAGGGAACCTAGTGTTAAGAACACTAGGTTCCCTCTGGCTACCTCGCTGTGTGCGTGAAAATAAAAAAGAATGTCTACAATATTGTATGACTTACCTGCCACGTAATCAATGTAACTAGAGCCGCCAATAAAGGCTGAGTAGTTACAATTACAATGAAACCAAAAAGCATAGCATCAAAAGTTGCAAACAGCCATTCTTCACCTAACCTAAAAAAATATTTATAAATATTTGAGTTCTTTACATACTTGACAACATAACCTAGGAACAAGGCAATGAGTTAATCTAAAAAAATCTATTAATAAATTTACAGGTGGAAGTCTCAGCGAACTGTTTAAGGAAACGGCCTATAGGGTAAAATATTTCAAACCCATACCTAAAGAAATTAATCAAGATGCCTTAACAGTTTGGACGTAGGATTTTTTTTATATATATACAAGAAAATTAAAATAATAACATACCACGTCACAGCAAAGCAAGAGGGTATTATGATATCTGTATCGTACAACAGGACGCTCGTTTTCCCTCCTTCTCTTTCAATTAGTTCTATATTCAATATTTTCTCTAGTAGATTTCTTTCACTTGCTACCCAGTTCAAGCCATCCAGAGCCTATATCACACATTTAGATTATATTTTCTATTTAATTAGCCAATTAATTAAATTATGCTTTCTTTGTGTCTCATTCAACCATTTTACTAAATTGTTAAAATATTCAATTAAAATGTTTGTTGAATTAATATCTCTTAGTGACAAATTAAATAATATTTTTTTCGTTTGTTAGTTTATTTATGAAGAGAATCTAAGAAAATGTGCAATAAACTCACCCTTTCAAAAAATGCTCCCAAAAATTTTGATAAAAGATCATGGTTCCTGTCATAATCAGCATAATTTCCTACAACATTTATTATCGTTACGTTGCAACACTACGTTATCGTACAACACTAGCATTGTACGTCATAGAATTTCAATAGGACATTCATAGATAATAAACGTATACTAGAGATATGTGCCACTGATGAATCAGTTTACAATATATAAATAAATTAATCAATTTTTATTTACTCCGCCCTCTGCACTCGACACCTAGTTTCTAGTTTAGGTACCTATAGCTATTAACTTTTATTGTATACTAGTGGACGCGCCCAGTTTCGCCTGGGGATGAATTTTAAAAAACCGTGAAACACGTGTTCAATTAAATATTGTTAGGTATGAATTTCAAATTTTATACAAATCGGTTCCAACCTCTATTTCGTCCCTTTAGGGTAAAAATACAATACAATATATAAATATGGGACATTATGCTAGGAATGCCTCGTCATAGTGTATCGGAGAAATATCTACATATATTAGAAACATAAAAATTCTCTAGAGTAGTAATCTAACTGCGCCACAATGGCGTCAAATATAACGGACGTATGTAATAAATAACATACGAATATTATAACATAAATATTTACAGTAAATTTCTTAGCATTCGTAATGACTTTTAAATGTTGTAAAATTAATTTAGACTAATATTTAAAATGTTCTTACCGTTGTTTGCCAGTTTTTTATACACAGTTCTGAAATATATATCAAATATAATTTAAAAACAAAGTAGCCATAAAAGTTATGTAAATAAAAATCTATATGTTTGAAATATCGTTTCAAACATAACGCTTTCCTAATTATAAGTTTTATTATTTAAAAAAATGTACCTCAATTGTGAAGAGCAAATAAGTCGACATGTTTGGAGTGGATTTGTATTTGATCTAAAACCCATTAAATCTTCATTTCTACAAAAAAAAAGTTTTATTATTTACTTAAGAAAGTGAGTATATTCTTAATTCTTAGGACATTCAACAATTTCTTTTATTCATATTATTAAATCAATATTAAAAGAATCTATATGTACAAATAATATGTACAAATCGATACTTACCTCCCATCCACATAATGTGCGTAATATTCTTCTTGAAACACTATCAATGACAACTCTAGATCAGTACATAATTTCAACAATCTCTTCGGGGATGATTCAAACAGTTTGTCTAACAGAAATCGAAGACATATAAACGTACCATACGAACCCCACCAGGCAGTGGTTGCTACCACCCACTTGTAACCTTGACTTTTTGGTATATATAAATGCCAATTATCTAAAATCTACAAAACTTTTGTTATAATATTGAAACTTACATAAAACTACATAGAAATGAAAAACAAACATATGAAATTTAAAGCAAAAGTAATAATAAGTATCGATGTTTTTAGGGCATTATTTTGTTAGTAACTAGCGACGACTGCAGTCCTCTTATTGTTATATTATTACCAAAGTATATAAAATCTTTGGTGTTTTAATTTAAAATATTCTAGCTAGCTAAGCTATTCTCATGTAGTTTCATATTAACCCGTTCAGTAGTTTTTGCGTAAAAGTGAAACAAACATCCACCCTCACAGACTTTCACATTTATAATATTAGTAGGATATTCTTTTAAATAATAAGGGCTTTTTACGTGTGTTATCAGAAGTGTGCTTATAGCAGTAAATCCAGGGGATACGAAACGTAGTGTTTGCATTGACATCCATTCTCTATTTAATATTCTCAATTTCCAGTCATTCGATTTACGTTGACTTAAAATATCTAAAATATACGAAACAATATTGTTATTCTTCTTCCTCCTGGCATTAATCCCGGCTATTGCCAGGGTCTGCCAACGAAACAATATTGTTATTATATAAAGATATTTTCCAAATATTTCGAAATAAAATATCTGCTTGTGCAGCTTTTATAAATTAGTCTTTTTAGCTATAAGATAAGAATGGATTAAAAAGAACATACCAGTTGTAGGAGGATTGTATTTTGTCCAGTCCAAGAAAAATATATCATAACGACATTGGTTCCATGTCACCCATAAAACATTGGAAACCTATAATTTACAAAAACATGAAAGTACTACAAATAAAAAGTGATTAATTTTCTTTTTGATACATACCTTTAAAGCAAGAACTACATATATAATTACTTCAATCGCATATTCCTCTGTTTTCGACAATGGTAGAGTCAGTCCGAGCGTACCCGCCTCTGCTGCGAGAGCATGGAGTGTTGCAATTACTGTTGCCTACAATGTTTTTAGTCATAGAATTCGTTGAAAATAGATATTTACAATATAATATGTTTTAATATATTGCACAGTAAGTTTTAAATAAATAATTAAGTAGATTGCTTACATAAATAATAACAATCAAAAATTGTAAATGGCGGCAAAGTTATATGCGTTGTATTGTGTTTTTCTACGACAACGACTATAAAATGCTAAACTAAACTAATCATCTATAAAATGGAAAAAATTGGAAACAAAAGACTGTTTTATTTTCATATTTTTCCTATTTGCAAATATTATATATTTATTAATACTCACATAATATAAGGCATCGGCAACGTAATTAAAAGTTAAAGGAAATATCGCAATGTATAGTCCGCCTCTCTTCACGACACCTCGCCATTGTATAAGAGCATACAACACCATTAATAGACCAAAAACTCCTCCCCATATCTATTAAATATTTTTTTATATATTCAAATGTTTTCTTTATATATTTTTTTAAATAAATAAATTTTCAAGAAACAAAATAAATGTGAAATAAAACATGGTTTTTGTTTTTCACTTTAGATACATTTTAAACATTTTTTTCCAACTTTACGCTGTATACAGCATGTACCAGGGTAGACATCTCTCCCTTTCCGCCGAATTCTAAAGGCATTATGTGTTGAGTGGCGGAACTCAACACGGCGTTTGCCTCAACACCAGTGATCTCTACAATATATTCAATTAACTGTTGTAAAAGATGTTACATTTGTACCCTAAACACTTTACGTAGATTACCATTGAGATTATTCTCAAATTCAATAGTAACAAGAATAAAATAGACAAAACAAATATTTTATAACTCCTAAAATAGAAGATGGTTTTTACTAACTTCCAAGCTGCGTAGGACTCCAGCACTCGGCATGTCATGTTCCACTTTAATATTTGTTGTAATAATATTAGTTAGATGTGACTTTGTAGCATATTGTGCTTCTACTTCTACCCGTAATTGAAGAGATCCTATTTTGGACGCATCTCGTTTTAACCTTTAAGTGTATAAACTTTTTTTTTCAACCTCATATAGGAGAGTAGGGAGCCTAGTGCTCAGATAGTCAATACCCTACTTCCCACCAATTCTAGAAGTATTGCATGTACTACCAGAGGGAAGAAATTAAACTATTAAACATTTCAGTTTCCGAGCGAGAATTGTAGGTTCGATTCCCACTCGATAAAATGAAATATTACTGAACGTTTACAGTAACACGTTTGTTTCTCATTTAAATAAAGATATAGATACTTACCGTACTTTAAACAGCAGAGTTTGTAAGTAAATTGTATTTGTTATATTTTCTATCGTGGAAAGAAAGCTGTTAATCACAAAGAACTTTCTAAATTTACCGGATGGCCAAGCAGATTTCTGTAATATAAATACAGACTGTTTATATTACCATAGACTATAATTAATTTTTATACACAAATATTCGTGTTAATAAATTACTTTTGAGGCCAGACGTAGCGCACGGCACAGGCATGTGACTGTAAAGCAACAGGTTGTAGGTTCTATTCCAACTCGAGGAATGGAAATATTTTTTCGCTCTAGTGTGTAACGTTAAGTTCCGCCACTCAACACGCAATGCCTACAGAATTCGGCGGAAAATTGGGACCGGAGTGTCTTAACACTAGGCTACCTTTACGAGTCGTATCACTAGACTAGTACATTTGGAATTTTGTGTTGATAAAACTTAGCTTACTTACCTACCATGAGGTAGAGATACGAATATTTTTCTAAATAGAGAGAAAAATTCAAGAGAGATTTCAAAATTATTGTCTTCTATCGTTCAAGTGCCAACTGTGCTATAATGGTTTTAATTTACATAATTACCTGTATATAGTGACCGCTCGGTTTAAGTATAGTAACTGGTAAAGGCATGAAACTGGCATTGCTTGGTGAATATAAATATAATTCCATAATATCTCCATAGCCTGTTTTATCGAAAGATATATTTCTTGAACAATGCTGCCTGAAACAAATTTAAATTAGTAGAATAATTAAAATGCAATATGTCGTTTTGTTATTATAGTACATTATAGTTGTTAGACCTATAAATGAGTGTTCACTCGCGTGTACAAACACCTTCACGCCCATACAAAGTGCACACGTTTAATTAGCTGAGTACACTAGCATACGAAGAGATTATAAAACAATTATCTAACAATTTCACTAGAACAATTTATTATTAAATTCTAATGACTATAAACATTTACATAATAAAAAGCATCTATTGGTAACTCTAAAGTTTTTAAGTTTTAAAGCCCCATGGAAAATTGTATCCTAATAATTCTCAAAAAATTCCTTTCCTTACCGCGTTCGGTTACTTACCAAGTATCATCACCAATTTTAATATTTACAGGCGGAAGACATTTGTGTTCATTATGACTCGTGTCTTCGAGAAATTCATATCCACCATCACTTGTATGTATTGCCATAGCTATTTTAAGCGTATCCTTAAAATATTTCAATAAATTACTATTTATATAGTTCATCACAAAAACGCTACACGTAGAGGGCGAAGCGTGCGACTGTAACCGCGACGGTTGTGGGTTCGATTCCCACTCGGGAGAATAAAAAAATATTAATATTTTCATTTATTTACTCTGGTACCAAGGCAAAGCGCGACGGAAAAATGACAAACGGATTTCCAGAAAAAGCCACAAATACATTTATATAGTAACTAGCGGCCCGCTCGCGGCTTCGCCTGCGTGAACTACGTTATTATTAATTTCTGTCTCCATGAGTACCTACGTCCTATAAGTAACGTCCATGCAAAATTTGAGACTCCTAGCATTTGTAGTAACGAAGTTTCATACAAGCTTTCAACCCCAAAAACAACCCCTTTGAAGTCGAATATTGCAAATTCCCGTCTTAGCGAGCACCTACGTCCTATAAGTAACTCCTATGCAAAATTTCAGATTCCTAGCACATGTAGTTTCTGAGATTTCGTGATGAGTGAGTGACCTTTCGATTTTATATATATAGATATGAAACAACTAAATAGATAATAATAGGTACTTACCCGACTTAAATCTAATAACAAGTCATGTTTTGTCACCTTGGTTTCATCAATAACCAGTAAGGGAAGTCCTGAATGTTAAAGGAAAATTAAATAGTTTTATTATTTTATATTAATATTCATTATTTTCATAAATCAAAATTAACTCATAATATAATAAATATGGAGTACTCAACATGTACTCCATATTTATTATTTACCTGGATATTTCGTTGAATTACCCTGTAACCAAAGCCTGCAGGGACCAGCCAGTTCAGTTGTATAAAATTTTTGAACACAGATGCTCGACAGTGCACGACAAGCACGAACATCGTGGTGCTAAAAAGTTAAGCATTTCATATATATTTCAAATTTATTTCATAATCTTAATATACAAATTATTAACTTAAAAAAAACTAAAAGGAGCTTAAGATAGAAGAATTTGTTAAGAATAATCTAACAAGCTCAACTACTAACTAACAACAACAGGCATGCCAAGCAGAGTAGGTCTTAACACTAGATTCTCTCTGAGAAGATTTTTTCTGAGAAGATTCTCTCTGAAACGATTTTCTCTCGGAAGATTCTTTCTGGAAAGATTCTCTCTAGAAAAATTATCTCTGGGAATCTAATGTTAAGACACTCCCCAATTTTTTCTTCTTCTTCGAATTCTGAGCAATTGCGTGTTGAGTGTCCTGAAACCTGTCCGTTTACCCGTTTGCCATCACACGCTTGTACCTTCATTCTCTAACTTACAAAACTTACAGTGCACATATACTCCAGTTTCACTATCTCTAAGAGCTGGTCTGGATGTAACTCGTTCACAGCATATTTGGGTCTGTCCATAACATATTTTTTTGGTATGCATTTGTCTTTAACAATTATTTCATATTTATTACACGTACAAGCGTCACATTTAACGCAAACATTGTTGGATGCTTTGTATCCTTTAGCGCATTTAATACATTGTACTTCTTTCATAGGAGAACCGTCGAAATTTTGAGTTACTGTAATTAGAACAAAAATAATAAGTATCTCATAAAAAAATATATTTTGAGTATAAAATATCGCCTTAATAATCTTCACTATTACATATATTTATTAAATCCTAAATAAACATTTAATAAATATATTTTTATTTCATATAAAATTCTTCATATCATATACTTAAGTAAAGAAATGGAAAATATTACAATCATATTTAATGGTGAATGCTATTTATATGAAACACTATACATACATAAATAAATAAATATTATTATGATTTACCAGAAATATAATCCTTGGGACACTTCCTACAAACTACCTTCCCTGATGCACTTTGACATCGACGAGGTACACACATAGTGACATCAGATGACACCACTTCAGTCATATTACACGGCTTACATCCATCTATTGATATTGCTATACTATGATCTTCACAAATACAGCCAAAACCTGATTTTATTAGATAAAAATAAAAAATATATATTATTAAAATAATAATGTAATTAATGTCTACTAATATAAATAAATTAAATACTGAAGAAGTTACCAATTACGACACTATCTCTAACAATTCTAAGAATAGGAGAGCAAAAAATGTTTTTTTTTTAATGTAAAATATAATTTTTCACGAAAGAACGCCTGATGAATGCAATTGTTAGCAAAACATAAAGAAATATAAATTACAAGTTGTTTATATAAATACTATTCATATTTAATCTTAAATCTTACCATCTTTAGACGTAACTAACGATTTATTTTTAGAACACGGCAAGCAATCCAGTAAGCTCGGCTCATAATAATGACCATCTTCACAGCTCCCAGGTAGTTTTAAGCCATTAACACAAAGTAAAAGTGTAGCCATGCATATTGTCTTTGAATAATGAACCATTATTAAAATTAATTAATCCTTTTTTTTAACGTACATTTTAAAAATCTCAAATAAATACTTTGCACCTCGATAAAGTTTGTTTGCGTATTTTCTTGTTGGGGGTTGCTTGGTGACGCAAGCGGAGGGGACACTTAACGGTAGGTATATCATATTAAAAAAAAAGAATATCAGTTTTAACATTCGATTATAATACACTAAAAAGTAAGAAATAAATTTACTTAACAAAAAATATCTTGATTTTGTTAATCAAAAAAAATTAAAGAAAGATTTTATAATTTTGAAGTCGGTGCTAAGTAAAACAAACAGGCTTAGTATTTAAATATTGTAGTAAGATTGTTGTAGCATAAGCATTTAAATATACAAATTCTTCTTACTATAGATTATTATTATATGTGAATGGAATATGGAAATAAGTTTTTTTTACAAAAATGACAAGCTACAATAAAGTGGTTATATATACTTTCAGAGAAATTATTACTATTATATTAGAAAACAGCATATAGTTTACTTTACATGAAAAATATATGTAATGCGTACTTTACAACACCTGTAACGGGATCAAGTACACATTATGTAAATTGTACCTCATATATTCGCTAGAGACGACTCCTTCATAGCGAAGAAATGGAAATACAAACGTAAAAAAATATTTCATTTCCTCGAGTGGGAATCGAACTCACACCTCGTCGCGTTACAGTCACACCTTTGTACCGCTGCAACTTTAGAATGCACTAACTACAGTCTTTGACAGTAATTAGTGCATTCTAATTAATGCAGTCAATATGCAACTATTTTTGTTACGCCAAATGAAGGCATTGTAATGGCAGCATTTAACAGAACAATACAAGATTAATTACGTTCACAAATGGAAAGAACTTTATGTAACCTTTAAAATAGAAAATTTTAAAATCGAAATACATTCTGAATCAAAACTTTCATAGATAAACATGGCTGTTTTTGTAGTTTTCGTCCTTTCTTTTATCATAACTTCTGCAACTGCAAATTTAACAATAAAAAATGAACATAACCCGCGAAACGAGCATGTTATTGATAGTGCTACTGATATCGCTAATAGTTATTTTAATTTCAGAACACCAACTGTAGTCGTGTCTAAAGAAGTCGATAAAGTTCTAGTTACCAAGTTTATTCAGTCATATCGAGGCCTTATTATCTTAGATCATACAATTGGAGGGCCGCCTAAGCAAGTTGTCATTATAATTGAATCATATTATTCTCTAATAAGAACTCTTGGAAAATTGAAGCCCGATTTGAAAGGAAAGACGTTGCTTCATAGCGGAGCCCATTTCTTGATCGTTGTCCTCGCTACTCCACACAGACTTCAGCGTATTAATAGTATTTTATGGGATTATTATGCGACTAATGTTGTAATTGTTATTATGAACAAAAATAACAAAATTGTTCTTTACACGTATTATCCATATAAAAATCATTTGGATTGTCAAAATATAGAACCTGCACTCATTGGTTTCTGGGATGATGGAGCTGTTCTTGAAAAAGATTTATTTCCAGATAAAATGAGTGACATGAAAGGCTGTCCTCTTTATATATCAACCAACAAAGTATACCATCCTGCTACAGAACAGAAAATTCCTCTGGAAATAATTAAAAGGGCAATCATCAGGTATCTCAGAGATGTGATGAATTTTACACCAATAATTTCAAGTAGGGATTATTTAAGCATTGATTCGGATGGTGCTAAAAATTGGTCGGAGACGCTAGACGATATATTAACTGGATCTGCAAACATATCTACATGCAGTATATCTCCAGGCATGGACCGAGTTGGTATTTTAGACTATTCCATACCATACTTCAGAATAAGTATAGCTTGGCTCGGTCCTCCTTTACCTCCCGGCCCAATATGGTGGCGATTGCTGTCGCCTTTAAATGGATACTTGTGGTTAGCCATTTTACTGGTTGTAATTATTGTTAAATCTATTCCGTTCATTATGAAAATCGGACGAGTAAAACAGTTCTGTTCGCAATATTTTAAAAATTCAAATAAATTAGATGGCGTTGTCATACGAATATGGGCTGTGATGATGGGTCAATCCATTAGGGTAAAACCGAGACGTTTTAGAGATTTATACATTTTAAGTCTTTGGATATGGTTCACATTCGTAGTTCGGAGCGCGTATCAGAGTGTTCTTATTGGAGCGCTAAAATCTGATATTGCGGTAGTCAGATTTGTTGATTTACAACAAGCAGTTGATAATGGATATTCATTTGGGGGTAGAGCAGGCGTATTGCCACATTTCGAACATGATCCGTTTATCCGTGACGGATATGAAATATTACAAGAAGAAGAATTCGAAAGGGTTTTGCAAGAAGTATTAGAAGGCAAGAAAACGTTTATATTTGCTATATCCCTCGAATATGTTTGGGCTTACTGTATGGCGCAAGGGATAAATGAGAATGAATGTGGTCACATTCTTCCTGATTCCATTATGACAGTTCCTTTAGTAATATGGATGCCTAAAAACTCTGCTTTCAAGAGATCGTTGTCTGTTTGGCTTATACGTTTCTTAGAAACTGGTTTATTAGAAAAGGATACAATGAAAATGTCTAGTACTGCGTCTGTATTAAAATCAACTGATCCTAGTGCACTCGAAATTGAACAAGTTGTAAGCAGCATTTTGTGCCTAGCTGTAGGCTATCTTATATCAATTATTGTGTTTATTGTTGAAATAATACTATTTAAAATGAAACAATCGTCCATAGTTAAGAAAAGTAATAATTTTTTAAAACATATTTCAAAATAGTAACTTTCGCTTTAAAAATATACTTTCTTCAATTTAGACATAGTAATTTAGAAATTATATACGTAGGTATAAAACAGAAATACAATTATATAAATAAAATGTGTAGATTATAAAAAATATTTATAACCTACAAGCTGGAGATTCTCTGCGAGATGTTTTAAAGAAACAGGTATTATTACAGTTGCTTCATAATTTGTATATTATAATATTCTGCTTGTCCGACAATAGCTGCCAGCTAATGTAATAATTGAATTATGCCATTGACATTGAAAAGAGCCACTGTTGAGTTTCTTGCCGGCTCTTCTCAGCAAAACTGCCTTCCGAACCGGTGGTAGCTTTTTGTTTATAAGTTCATTTGACGATTCAAAAGTGCTTATAATAGTCTATTTGAATAAAGAATATTTTGAATTTGAACTTAGCTTCATAGGAATTATTAATAAAACTAAACTCGTACACGTAAAACCTTTTAACATATTTTACGGCATACAGTAGCTCATGTCACGTGTGATAAATAAAATTACTACTATTTTCTTATTACCCTACGTTTTTATTTCATCTCATTTCACGGTTAAAAATCTCATTTAATATTTACATTATTTTCTTCTACAATTTTATTATAAATAAAATTTCATATATCTAGATAATGAGAGGTTTCTCATAATATTCCAGTGCAGCAAGTGCAAATCTTAATTGAATAGAATTTTTTCTATCATCATTTTGACTCTTTATAGTATAAAATATGAGTTTCTCAAATATATCTCTAGTCAGTTTACCGATGTGTTGTCTTTCACGGTGGCCGTATTTTTTTAATCGATATAAATATGTATCCATCTTAACATCTTGTGCTACAGTGTATATAGAATTTAGCTCTTTAAATAAATCCATTTTCTTAGGCCTAACTTCAGTAAGCAACGTTTTCAAATTTGTCATTTTTAATTTTATATATTCTATACTAGGAGATTTATGAGATATTTTATGTAACAATTTGGCTAGTCGTTTAATCATTAGTTTCATTAGGTATCCAGTACCTAAGCCTTTAAGACTTTTGCTCAAAACACCCACGTAAATATGAAGTCTTGATGTAGCAAAACGATGGTCTAATATAATTGTAAATAAGTTCACAATAAAATTATATAGTGGTCCAGACATGGGTGGAACTGGAGTTGTTGTTGATTTGAATATAAGCGGCCTAATTAATCGACTTTCGTCAACAATTTCGTCACTTACATCATAATTATAATTTGTAGTCACTTCATTTTCCTTACTTCCATTTACGGACAAAAAAACTAAGCTTAAAACATAAAATCTTACCAGCATTTTCAAGTACAAATGCTTTAGAATACAAATAATAATAAATTGATTAAACATACGTAAGTCTATCAATTTTTTAATTTTTCAATGGCGATTTTATTATTGACATTCCAATTTCCTAACGATATTCGTAGAGATTTCATCACCTGAAACAATTTTCAAAATTATATTTACTCATATTTTTCTTACTATAAAAGTTGTTGTGACTTTAATTGGTGATTTATTTTGGTGACATATTTGAAAATAGTAACTGCTTTAAATATACTTTATTTAATTTGTAGAAAGCAGCTTTAAAAATATCTAATCCATACCTATATTATAAATTCGAAAGTAACTCTGTCTGTCTGTCTGTCTGTCTTTACGCAATCAGGGCCAAACCGCTTATTTAATACTGATAAAATACTCATATAGAGATACTTGAGGATCGCGGGATGAACATAGGATACTTTTTTTTCTCATATTTGTAATATTTTCGATATATACCCTAATACCCATATATATTAAAAAACTTATTAAATTGACATGCAATTTATTCCGCCATGTTAATAACAACCGCCGTTGCTAAGCAACGATTTGCAAAGTTTGTTGTTAGAAAACGTCACCCAAAATGAGCTTGCTTAACGCGTCTCACTATTGAAAACTGAAAATAATTTCATAAATATATTTAATAAATATTCGTATAAATCAAGCGAGCGTAGCCGCGTCCGGGTCCACTAGTTATAATATATAGATAGAATTAGAAAATTATAGAAAATTTTAGATATTTTGTGTAAGATGTATATTTTTTAAATAAAAAAACATTTGGTCACAATATTGATTTTATTAACACCTTTATACTTTTGACTAGAAAAAGAGATTAGTAATTGACATAAATAAAAATTATGGCACGAATAATGTGTATATACTATATATTATACTTTTATTATACAATAGAGTAAATTTTACATTAATAATTGTTATAAAAATACATATAAAAATATTAAAAAAAACACATCCGAGGGTGGGGCAAGGGTTCAAGTCATGCGGTGGCTCCAGAAAGGTAAAGCTCGGTAAAGCGCTTAATATATAAATAAAGGTAATTAATTTACTAAAAACACTTAATTAATGCTTCGCGTGATATTTATAATTTCTTTTTCTTTTTATTTAACAAAAAGAAAGCTTTAAAAATAATAACTATTGGTAATTTATATATAATTTGTAGGTATACTAATTTCAACACAAACTACTAAAGTTTCACAAGATACATTGACTAAGGTAAACAAATACCAAGCTTAACTTATTTAACACTTCTTTCGTATTTTCACTCAATTCTAATTAACAACTTTTTTAGGCAGGATCATCATAAATATTTGATTTTAGACCGACAAAATGTTGTCGACACTGACTGTAAAAGAAGCAGTTATGGTATCGAAAATTTACTAGATTAGATTACCTTTAGGTACGCTGGATACATGGTAAAACTAAAATAATTATCCAATTGGAAATTGACCCCGCAATTACGTCTCACTTCTAAATTTTTTTTAAATTTTCTTTTTAGAATATTACAAACATTTTATTAATAGTCATAATATCGTGAAACACATATAAAAATATAAAATATTTCTCTACATCTACAATTAATTTACTACAATAATATATTAATATCATAATATTTTTTTTTTCTTTTCTTTTTGTTTAAATAATATAAAAATGCAGCACGTTAACTAATATTTTTTAGGCAATTCAGATAAGACATACTAACAGGAAAAAAATTCCATAACTTTTTTTTTTAAATATTATAACATTGAAAATATATACCTGCATATTTATTTTACTCATTTTTTAAAACATATTTTAAATACCTATTTAAACAGATATTTTCTGGTATAATAAGCCCCGTTTGTTGTATATTACCTTTCATTTTAATAAAGCGAAAATAGTTTACAAAATTGTGTTTCACAGTTCATGGCAACAAAATAAGCGTAAACTGCTTTTAATATATTTAGCGGGAGCTAAAGCTTTCACGTTATTTTAATATTTCATTAAAAAAAATGCTTTCACGTTATTTTAATATTTCATTAAAAAAAAAGCTTTCACGTTATTTTAATATTTCATTAAAAAAACACCGCACAAGGATTATATAACCAAAAATATATGCTTTATTTTATTTAACACCCTAAGAAAACATAATAACCTCAGAAAACGTAGTATAATATAAACTCTTTTGTAACTTTATTGGGTAGTACTGGTTGATACATATTTGTCCACACAATTGAAAAACAGAGAAATAAGAATCGACAAAAATGTTTAAGTATTCTCTATATTTAAACTTCACCAAGTTAAAAAACAAGCATTAATTACTTATATACTTACAGATAAAACGCAACTTTTAAAGAACAAATAAAAATATATTTATCTATCATAAATTATACAAGGTCAAATCAACACGACTTTTTAATTTGCCTTGTGTTGTCCATATAAATGTGCGGTTCACATTCTTTTTTTTCTAAGAAACTAATTGATAGCGTTCGTGTGTATTCATTCTACAGAATAAAAAACGTAAATTTTATCTATACATCTAACTAGCCCTTTTATTTCAACGAACGAGCTATGTTGTTAGCTTTTAATTAATGCTTTTACATTGAAATAACGTTGATTAAGGTTAGGTTAGATACACGTGTTTTAAGTTAAATTATTTGAATATCTAAATAAACTTTTTGGTTATCCGCCGAGGCTTTGAAGGTTTTCTGTAAGAGATACCGATCATTTGTTATCGTTTTATATTTCCAAAACATAAAAATTATAGGCGTTTACTGTTTTGAGCACTTTTTTCTTAGAATTAGGAATAACAATATAAATAATACAGGGAAAAAAATATCTATAACAAAAAAAGGTAAAAAAAACTAAAATTTAAATTTTTTGTTTAATCGACAGTCGATAATATTTTTGTACTTTTTAAATACTTTATTTTATTGATAAAAACTAATTTATAACAAAAAAGGACCTAGGGGTAAAAAAGAGTCTGAGGTCTACAGTGACATTTGGGTTCTAGTGAATTTCCCCTAAGGCTAAAGAGAGTTAATGCCTCGTATATTTTTGTCTACTTTATAATATTAAGTGGATTTTTTATTTGATATTTTTTATTTGATTTAATACATACCTTATTTAATATGTAACAAGTTTCTATATAATTAAATTAATAATTTCATTAGAGTACAAACGTCTGTTACAAAAGTTATAAAATACATATTAATTTTCCAATTTAAGCAGCTAATGTTGGTGGATCTACAACCAAATACGGTGTATGCAACAAAGGAGGTTGGGGCAAAGCTGGGAACAAAATCGGGTATTGTGGAGGAGGCTGGGGTCCTTGCGAGACCAGCCTCGCTTCTGGTTCAGAACAATGCAATAACCAATGTGTAAGCATTCGACCGCGTCCTTTTAGCTCCACCTCCCCTCGCCTCTCCACCACGAATGTGCCCCATTGTTGGAGTAATATCCTTGTGTTTTCACTTAGATGAATCCTCAATGCTAGAAATTAAATTATTTCTTTGTTTTTTCACTATTCCAATAATATTTAACAAAAACAAGGACATCATCGCACTTAAAAACTTAATTGCTGATGTGTTAGGTAATGAAAAGTTAGCTCGCCCACCGAGGATTCCGTACAAAAATTGGAGGTCACGAGCTGTTTTAGTTCAGATTTTTTCCTGAACTAGTACCTGTAAATGCTAACTGCCAAATTTTATAAGTCAACCGGAAGTACCCTATTAATTTTGATTCCCTTTATAGTCGTGGTGTCGAAATACCTATTTTTCGCGATATAAAGGGCAATATCTTTTTTACATATTTAATAATATATTTTTTTCAGGAAATCAAGTGTATATGGTTTGAATTTCAACTCGATATATCCAAGCGTTCCTGAGATAAATGCTATTGACAGATAGGCAGACGGACGGCTAACAGAGTGATCTTATAAGGGTTGCGTGTTCCTTAAAAGGTATGGAACCCTAAAAATATGAACAAACAAGAACAAACGTAGTAACAGCATATTTTTGTACTCACGTTGTCCAGTAGACTCCATCCTGCTAGCAGTGTTCACAGTATCGCCGAAGAGACAGTAGTGCGGCATTTTGACACCCACCACGCCCGCGCACACCGGCCCTGAGTGGACGCCCACACGCACCTAACGCATATGTCTTTAAATATAGTCAAAATGAAACAAAAAAAATATTGTATTTATTTTATTTAATTTTAATTTACACAATGATTCGAAATAGTTTAAGGTCATAAATAGGCCTAATAGCCTTCACATAAAAATGGAAGATCTATTCCACTTATATGTGACAAAATTGTTTTCAAATAATTCCGTTTAATTTATGAAGTAATCGTGAAACCCAAAAAACTTGTTAAAAAAATATATATCTTTTATATACATTTTTAAAATATAAAAACAAAAACATTATACAATATTTGTCTTAATGTATACTTATATAATATACTTCACCTCAAGTCTATGAGCGGGACGATGTCTCACAACAAAGCTCCTCACCGCCTCCACAATGGCTAGGGCCATTAAACATATTTCTCGCGCGTGTAAATCTCCATTGCGCTCAGGTAACCCTGAGACCACCATGTACGCGTCCCCGATTGTTTCTACCTGTTTAATTAATTTGTTTTACCTCAGGCTATACCCCTCATATAGCTAATATTTATTAATTTTATAATAAAATATACTGTAATGTACTTACTTTGTACACGTCATAATAACCGATGATTCTATCAAACGTGCTGTATAAGTCGTTGAGGAGGTCAACGACCTGCATGGGCGTGGACGCGGCGCAGAGCTCCGTGAAGCCGACGATGTCACTAAAGTAGACGGTGACGCATTCGAAGCTCTCTGGCTGAACTACTTCACCCGCCATCAGTTGTTGTGCGACTGGCCTATACACAAATGTTTATACTAATTATAAATATTACGTATTTGTAGATCCTTACTGTAAAATTTTATTTATTTTCAAAAAATATTTTACAACTTGCTCATAACTGACCGCGGAAGCACTTGGTACAGCAGTTCCTCAGATCGTTTCTTTTCCAAAGAGAGCTGTTCCGTCTTCTCCTCTACGAGTGACTCGAGATTGTTAGCGTACTGTTCCATACGACGTAAAAGATCGTCCATCAAATTATCACAGTATCCCCTGATAACAATGAAAACTTAATGAAATTGCATTTAATAACTTATTTGTGTTTCAAAATTGATATTGGTACTCCTAAAAATCATATTTTATTATTTTATTAGTTAAAATTTTAGCTGATGAGGTATGATATTTTTTATTACTAAAAAATATTAGTTAAATATTCAAATAATGCTATTAAAGTGAAATTAATATTTCAAAAAGATAATTAAACAAATGAATAAAGATAAAGTTGTCAAAAATACATTATATTTTCCATAAATCATTGAAAAACAAACTAACTTGATGTAATTAGCGTTAATAGTATCAAATGAGGGACGATCATCTGGTGTATCGAGCCAGCATCGTGCAGCCAGCTCTAGTAACTCCGCTGCAGCCCCTCCTGCTGAGCCCACCTCACCCAGTCCCACTACTGGGCGGAATGGTGGAGTCTCGTGGGCACAAACTCGTGATACTATTTCTAAACAATTTACCATCAAATTAAATTCAGTGAAAAATAAATTGTAGTGTAGTACATGCTAATCGGGCTAGACCTAGGCATAAGCATATAAAAAGACGTATATTGTTACTCAAACAGTAAATAAAAACATTATGCATACATAATATTTAAGCATTATTAAAATGTTATTTAACATAATTTTCACCTTTATTAGACATAGTAGCAGAATAATGATGAAATGGTCCAGCGCGTAGCACAATTTCTTCAAGGATGATACCAAAACTGTAAACGTCTCCTTTAGGAGAGGCGACGACTCCCGGGTACACGCTGCCCGCTACGAGTTCTGGCGCTGTCCATAGTAACTCTAAAAATGATGTACATAGGTTTATAGTTTAAGGGTTTTTCACACATTTTTTATGTTTATTCGTTATATATTTAATATGTACTTGATGTATAGCTTTTTTATACTTTTTATATATTAGTGGGTGTTGTATAAATTATTAAATTAACAAGAAAATAAATAAAATTTAATACATCAATATATTTTTTACTCTGAACACGTTTAAATTTTTGAAGCTATCGATATCTACGATAGCTCTACGCCACCATATATATACAGCTACACAGATGCTACGATGCTACGAATTTTATAATAAGAGCAGTGGTGATGAAAATCACATTTTTGACTTTTTCAATTATATTTTAATTATCTTGTGATATTTTTTTATTGCTGTTACTAATTTAAGAAAATGTATTTTACATGTTAACTTTGCGAATATACAGGAGTTATCAAGGTAAGAATATTTGTACGGAGTTAGTACATATACAATAATACTTTATCATTTAACATATTATTCCGTAACATTATTCTTGTACTAAAATATAAATAAAAATACTAATATAACGATCACTCCTCTAACTTTAACGAAAGTGCCAACATTGCAATGTCACGGCAACTGCTACGAGTGCTACGAGTGCTACGTCGCTATGACATGACATTCTATTTGAGGACAGATTCAATCTACTTTTCGCAACTTGAACGAACACGTCTTGTAATTTTCTACAAATTTTACTCTCACAAGGTTTTACCGCATTAAGAAATTCAAATTAATAATTTCAATGTATTTTTTTCAGCTTGACGTTGTATACTGTACATAGCAGTGAGAAAATCTGAAAATCAAACTAGTGTTAAGACAATCACTGTCCGCTGAATTCCGGAGACATTGCGTCACGAGAGACGGAACTCAACGCCGCGCTTTGCCTCGACACCAGAACAAAAAATGTGAATGTTTGAATGTGAATGAAAAATAAAAATGTTTAATCATTTTATTTTCACAAGTAGGAATCGAACTCATAACTTGTCAAACTTTAAAATATTAATAAAACAAAAAAGCCTGTGTACACGAGTTATATACAAATACTTAAAGCCCAAGAAACTATCGTGGCATGACTGAGGCATTTAAAGTAATGACTTCTGAAACGAAATCTAAAACACTTGGAAACAAAAACGTTTTAGATAATTACTGTAGTAGTAGGCGTCGTCTTTAATCAAGTCGGTGGGCGTGCAGAGCGTGTTGAGGCCATAGTCTGAGATCTTCAACACGAAGCGTCCATCGATCAAGCAGTTGGAGGAACGCAGCTTGCCGTGTGCCCCCAGTCCGCTATGGAGGTAGCACATTCCCTGTATTTCCATATACAAATATTAGTACTATTAATTTATTAATCTGAATTACTTTGGTGATATAGATATATAGATAATAGTAATGAATCATCATTACTATTATCTATATATCTATATATCTATATATATATATATATATATATATATATATATATATATAATAAAACTGTAAAGGGTAAAGTCTGTACATTGAATATAAACTACAAAAAACACTTCAGGGGAACTTAATACAACTAATAGAAGGTAAAAATATGATTTTTGGAATTCTTGTCTGTCTGTCTGTCTGTTGTGGCTCTTTAACTCAAAAATTTAACAAACTTCTTTTGTTGCATAGCTAATAGTCTTCGCCTACATATAGGCTATAATTTATTTTGATAGTCCGAATACCTGATGTGAAGCCCTAGCAGCCCGCCTAATCTATAAGAGATATCAATACAACGCTTTAGGAAAAGGTATTCAGCGTGATGAGCATTTTCTGTTGACATAAAGAAAATGGATCTAATGTGGAACCCCAGTCACCCAGCTAATTTTTATAAGATATAATGAGTCCTTAAAATAAATTATTCTACGTAATAAACATTTGTTTCGACGTTTTTAATACCATAATTATTATTTGAAATGGTTCAACACCATATGATATAAATTTATGTAAATATATTAAGTAAATATAAACAATTTAATTAAAAAATAAAAGAAAACCATATATCGGTAACATATATGTGTATCACAGAAAAAAAGATTACATTCTTATAATTTTGAGGCCCGTTGTGGCGCAGTGACACAAGCACGCGACTATAAACACGACATGTTTTGGGTTCGATTCCTTCTCGAAGAAATGAAATATTTAATAGTTTCATTACTTTACTCTGGAACGAGGCAAGAGTAATTTTATAATATCAAAAAAATATACGACATATCTTCTTTTTTATAAAAAAATATCGCTGAATGTGTTGCTAAGCGCAAATCTCGAGAGCAGCTGAACCGATTTCGCTAATCCTTTTTTTATAATATTCCTTGAAGTACGAGGATGGTTCTAACGGACAGAAAAAAATAAAAAATTGCCAGAAAAGGTCCAAAAACAAGACTTTTCTATATTCCCATACAAAAGATTCGTATTAATATCTACTTAAAAATCAATTTGGACTTTAATGCCCTACTATAAAGTTTAAATGTTAGCAGCTGGATTCCTGGAAGGCAAAACAATTGAGTAACGTTAGTATCGTATAAATATTATAGCCCAAGATCCCAGAGCCACCAGACCGACATTTAATTTTCATTTTAGCAAAGGCGAAATTTTGAGGACTAATAGTCTTACAAGTAGTTAAGAATGATTACTCACTAATTTGAAAATGGGATCCTTTTAGAAGTAACGAAAAATAACGGTATATCTCTTTCTGGGAACATGATGAAACCATCGGATTGGTCTGGTTGCTTATGAAGGGCCTTGAAATAGTTCGTAAATAATATACTTAAAATTTAAGATTGATAGTTTAATGTAATTTGCCCCAATTTTAGTACGTCTGGCAGAAGTACAGGCCCACGTGAATCTGGTAATAATAAATATACATTTTTTACTTTAAAACATATATAAAAACGAGAATTTCTACTTTAACGCAACTGGACGTGTGCTTTAAGTTGGCACTATCTCTGGAAGGTTTTTTTTTAAGTTAGAGAGTATGCATATAGTCTGAACAACATATTAGACTATCGATTCTCAAAATTTCAGCTTTGCTAAAATGATGTAGGTCTGGAGGCCCAGGGATTTCAGTCTATTAATGTCAATATTTGTCAATATTTCTATGGCGAAATGTCACTTGAAATGTAAACGTCTCTTAGTGCATCTATATTATTAAATCTAAAAGCCACAAATTTCTATAATATTAAAAAAGTATTGTGTATTTGTGACTTACTAAATATGCCTTCTACAAGGCGGTGGACAAATTTAGGCAAATGAATCTAATCGTACTGCCCAGAACGTGAAGATCGCAATGAACGTGAAAAAGTTTGGCTGAGACAGACCCATGAAGCACGACAGTTGATTGAAAATGGTGCAAGTTTGAATGGAGTTGCTTTTTGTTACGATATATCAATTAATGCTAGCAGTTCCTACAGCTGTGTTGCTATTGGACTTATGAACTCTGTCAATATTGTAAGGTTATTGTAAAAATTAAAATTTAAAAATTGTTATTGTAAAATAAAACTAATGGATTGTATTGCGCAAATGAAAAGGTGAAATTGATACCATAACTTCCATCCCCAGAACCATTGTACTCATTGGTTTTACGAATAGGAGCACACTCCATACACTTTCAAATGAGTTCATCTGGAGCAACTAAAGCAGTTTGGAAAAATTTAATGGCTACTTTTAAGGTTTGTCATAGTATCTGCAGTTGTCTGTTTATTAATCATAACTATTAGGTATAGTCCATACGCATTTTTACAAAAAAAAATTCCCTCAACAGTTACAAAGTCAAATATATCATAGAGCTACTGAGTACAAGTTTTAGCAAATTTATTTTATGAGAAATTCTCCACAAGAAATCAACCTACGTTGTGCACATAACAATTCAGTGGAAAAATCAATAGTTGAACATTTACAAAATTTATTTCACCTTCTATTGATGAAGTTGCCATTGTTGTAATTGGAGAAAATTTGGAGTAATGTGATATTGTTTTACAATGTCGAAATAATCAATTACAACGTATTAAGAAAACACATCGCCCATATGATGCACTGCAATATCCCATTATATTTTGGCAAGGTGAAGGTGGCTGTGATTTCCCAATCAAGATGATAAAAGTCATTACAGGTAATTGAAATGGTTTGTTTATGAGATGCTATGTCATCTATTATATCACTTTAATTGGATTTGACGGTTGAATTTAGATAGAACTTTAAAAGATCTACGGAACCACCAATAATCAATTTAGCGGCGTAATGATTTTATTATCAGGAGATTTTCGCCAAACATTGCCAGTGGTTCCACGTTCAACGCAAGCTGATGAACTGAATTCATGTTTAAAGTCCTCCAAATTGTGGAAACATGTCAAGGTATTACGTTTAAGTAAGATCAATCTGGAGACATATTCTCTAAACAACTCATTGATATTGGTAATGGCAAATTTCCTACAGATGCGCTGACTGGCTGCATCACCTCACATTCCTGGCGTAATGAGGACATATTATCATCAGTTGATACGGCAACTAAATAAGATGATGTCGTAAACTATCCACCGGAATTTTTAAACTCACTTGATTTGCCAGGATTGCCGCCTCACAGCCTTCAATTAAAGATTGGATGTGTAGTTATAATGTTGCGAAATAACCAACTGAAACTTTGTAACGGCACACGATTAGCGATAAGAAAATAATAAATAACATAATAGAAACAATCATATTAAAAGGAAAGTATAAAGGAGAATATGTTTTAATACCCCGCATCCCAATGATTTCGACTGACATACCATTCGAGCTTAAAAGACTACAGTTTCCAGTACGGCTTGCTTTCGCAATGACTATAAACAAATCCCAGGGGCAGTTATTAAGTGTTTGTGGTATTAATATAGAAAACTCATATTTCTCGCATGGTCTATTGTATGTTGCCTGTTCCCGTGTTGGAAAACCATCTGCTCTGTTTGTACTATAAAGTACTACAATGAAAATGAAACTGAATTTAGAATAAGTAAAAATGAAATAAAATATAATAAGTAGGTATCATAATAAGATATCGGAAATTGTTATTTTTATTGTCATTTTTAATGAATATTACAAGAATTTAAAGTGATTTAATTTTTTTTTGACATTATGCAATTGTTGACTTATCAACTTTCTTTAATTTTTTATCTCACTAGCTGACCCGGTGTCGCGAATAGCAGAATATATATTAAAAAAAAAAAGAATCGACTGTAAGGCGATACGAAGTTCGCGGGTCTGCTAGTAATTTATAAGACAATTTAATAAATGTATTGTAGCAATAAGTCTCACAGCATATTTTATATTAATATAACCCTTTTATTTATGAAGTGAGTTTTTTCAAAGCATCACAAATTCCCAAATATTTGCTGAACCACTGAAAATCGCTGAGCATACATGAGTGTGATACGGATAGGTACTGAGGTCCCCATACTCATTATACAAACATGCACCAAATTACCTAATGGATCTAATAATTGACCCTAAATTAACACGAGACGTGCTTAATCAAAGTAAAACTTTGAAATAGGATAATTATACCTTTAACCCTTTTCAACGTCAACAATATGTAGCTATACAGATCCTAAATAATATAAGGGGATGTATGACGCATTAATTTAAAAGGTAACAAAGCAAAATAATTAAAAGTCTTCTTAGATCCATGTTAGAATCATATGAGCTGGTTCAAATTAATTTGAACCTAGTTCAGGTATAAATGTTGTTAGATTGAACGGAATTACGGCAAAGGTAACGGATACAGGAAATCTAAATAATTTCAGATACCTACTATAGCGCTATGCCATACTAATTGTATATTATTTTTTTTAATATCAATTTTAAAATATTAAAATGTATAATAGAATGCGAGGCCGTTGTGGCGCAGCGGCACAAGGGTGTGACTGTAACGCGATGGTTGTGGGTTCGATCCCCACTCGAGGAAGTGAAATATTTATTTACGTTTATATTTCCAATTCTTCGCTCTGGTGTCGAGGCTAAGCGCAGCGTTAAGTTCCTCCACTCAACACGCAATGTTTCCAGAATTCTGCCGAAAGTGGAGAACAATGATGTCTCTGTTTACCCTGCTCTATGAGGGATACAGTATGGAGTTAAAAATATAATAATAATTTCGTTTTTAATATAAAATAAAAGTACATAAAGTATACTATAAATATAATGCCATTGTAACACTATTACGCTATAAAATAACTGTGCAAGATAAATCAACAAGTAAGCTATTATAGGAAATCAGTATTATAGGTCAAAGTCGTAAAATCTAAGCTCATTGTTAACTCTGCTGACAAGTGCGGATCTAGTAGAGTATAAACTGTTGTTAGAAACACTTGAGACCTATGACAGGTTCTCGTTGACTTTGTAACTTTTGATCTTGAAATCGGAAATCAATAACGCTGCCAGCTTCACGCTCTATCCCGTACAGCAGGATAGGCAGAGGGAACCTGGGAACGTAGTGTTAAACCATTCCGTTCTACTTTTCGCCGAATTCTGGACGTATTGCGAGTTGAGTGGCATAACTCGTATGTTATTGTTTTTATTTAATTAATTAATATAATTTACATAACTATAGACAAAATTTGCTTTTTTCCGTAATTCTTGCTATTTGATGGTGTAGTACTATTATGACTTTATGTGCTATTTAAGGTACATAAATAATTTAGTTGTTTTTAAAGATAAACATACTTATGCTTAGTTAAACTTTAAGTCAAATCTAAACAAAATAATGATTTATATTACTATAAAATACGAACACCGTACCTGCACAATATCATGTACCAGAGAAGTTCTAAAATTCCAATCTAATTGCAGTTCCTCATTAGCTAGGACGTCCTTCAGAGATCCCTTCGGGCAGTACTCCGTCAGAATGAAAACTAAAGGGCAATCGACACACGCGCCGATAAAACGTGCTGTATTTTCGTGAGATACGTTGCGAGCCTAGTACAAATTTTTAAATTTAAATAAAATTTATATATAAAACAAAATTACTGTTATAACGATATCAATAGATTAACTAAATTTTTTTTTTTTCAAAAATATGACTTACTTGTTTGATCTCCCATAGCAATTTTTTATTTAAATCTAATTTTTTCCTATGTATCTTCTTCACTGCCACACGATTGCCCTTATACAGGCCAACCGTAAAAGAGGAGAGTGTAACAGAAGGGCTTATCCCAGCGGAGTTTGAACTGCGTGTACTCCAGCCTAAAGATAACTAAAAGAAAATAAAAGTCGTATATTTTATATTATTTGCTTACATAAAATAGATCCCAATTCTTTAATTTCCTTGCTTTTCTCAATTAATTGAAAAACGAGATTAAATATTTTCAATATAATATAGACTTACATAAGTCTTAAAATGCAATTATTTACTTAGTTGTAAGATTTATAATTTCATATAGGTACTTCGAATGTAACCTTAATAACATTGTAGATTTAGTTAATTATAGCATTTTTTCTCGTTAGGTACTTATTCCCTGTAATGATGCCTGTAGAACATTTTGTTAGAAATCTTTTTAGAGACATATTACAATAAAATTTGTAATTTAATTACCTTACAATTTTCATACATTTCTTTAACAAAACAAGGTATATTAAAATCAAACAATTAATAACAATTACACGATTGACCTTAAACTAATTATAAAAGATTATTTTTATAATAATTCACAGAAACCTTTTGTATTAACTGAAGCCTTTCACTTTGTTTGATTTGAATTAATACTGAATAAACAATAAAAACAAACGAATTGGAAGCATTTAATGAATTCAATAATTACGTGACGACGTAACGTAATTAGCAATGTACCGTAAGTATTTGGCGACATACTGAAATATAAAACTTAATGAAGCGTATTGTGTGAAATGAGTGCTCATTGATTTAATTAGCATCTTCTCCATTTCTTTGAAAAAAACAGTACTAATTTACGAACACTAAGTACCTAATATGATAAGTTTAATTAATAAGATTGTATTCAGTTAGGACAATTAGTGAGCCGAATTCTCGAGGCAATTCTTAGAGAAAATGGAAATATTAAATATTCCATTTCTTCGAGTGAGGATTGAATCCACAACCTATCGCCTATAGCACGCTTGTGCCGCTGTGCCATAACTAGCATTTAATTCTAATTAACTAAGTACTAGTAATTAAATTAAAAGAAGTTGTTTTTTATCCTTAGAGGTACATGTAAAGTATATAGCTATTATCTAGGAATTATAAGCTTTAACTTTAACTTTAAGCTTTACATTAGGTTGTCTATATTTATAAAATAAAATAAATAAATCATCTTCACGCTGTATCCCGCACACAGCAGGGTAGGCAGAGGGAACCTAGTGTTAAGACACTCCGTTCCTCATTTTTTGCCGAATTGTGGAGGCATAGATCATATTCATGATCTTGATTATTGTGTAAATATAAACACATAGTATGGTATTAGAAAGCTATATAGTATATGAAATAAATGATGATAATTACATACCTTAAGCACTTCATTGATGCTGTGCAAGGCAGGACTGGAGCCGAGACCAGTTCCCACCTCCACCAACACCTCTTCGGGACGAACGCGCCACGCCGTGTTGTTTAACTCTGCATCTATACGCACCTGTCTAACAATATAATAAACTTAATTTGTATAATAGATTATTTTTAGATTAGATATAATTAAACTTAAAGAAATCAAATATTACTTAAATATTTGTATATTACAAAGTATTCTACGATCGTATTTCAAAATAATAATCCTGGAAAACGATCAAATTTCATTAAGGCATCATAAAGATAATTTTGCCTCCTGCTCGTATAGCACACCGAGAGACTTATAAAGTTACAAAGAAAATTTCTATAGAGCCTACTAATATGTATTCTACTTAGCAACTATAAGATCAAATAACAGCCACTCAAAAGCTTCCATATTCTGTCTACATACATATATTTGCTTGTAAATATCAAAATACACAAAGGATAAGCATTAAGCTGAATTTTTTTCTTTTTCAAAATTGATTGTATTTTGTTATATTATAAAGTTTTGTAAAAAAAAACTGAAAGTGAAGCTGATTTTTTTGTCAATTATATAATATTTATTTTAATAGCATTAGGACTTGCAGCGTTTTCATTATAATTATTATCTAAGATTGCCTTCAAGAAATTCTACAAGATGCCTAAAATGTATTGTTTTTTTTTCTAGTAAAAATACGGATTTTTTAAATATTTAGAATACTTACTTGTAAGCCACGCAACCCGCGGTAAAGGCGATTGCCAACAATACCGCCAGCCCAATAAAGCAATATATCAACACAGCCTGGGCCTCTGAGCAGCGTGAAAATGGATCATAATTTACAATTTGTGTCTAAAACACTCTATATCTTTCTCTTCTATTTTATATCTCACAGAATAAACTTACGACACTTTGTGTCTACACGTGTCTACGAAAAATACAATGTTATTATGAAATATTAATATATATAGTATACAAAAATATTTTGAACTCTAAAATTTACCAATTTTCTGTAGATGTTTATTAGATTCTTTCCTAATAAAAAGGTGAAATTAAGGTTTATTTTAAGACTAGAAACTAAAGGCTTCTTCTCTAGCATTTAATATATTATATATAGTCGTAGTCCAGTCACAATTCGCAAAGCAATTTACTCGTACTGTAATGTCATTCGTATAAATGATACAAGGTTTACTTCAATTTTTATTTACGATACTTTTTAGCTAATATTAAAACTGTTCTTCTTTAGTAACAGCTAAATAAATGATATCCGTATATAATAGTACTCGTTTATAGATATCATGAATTTTGACGTACAAGAAGAAAAACCACCCAACCCTCAAAATTTAGTGTTTTGGCTAAAATTTTAATAAATTAGTGAAATAAAAAATTATAAAAGATTTACATGGACCTCACCTCCTTGGCACATAGGATCAGTACCGAGGAAGCCGCAGCGCGGTTTGTCGGGCGGAGGGCCGCGCCGGCCACCGGGCCAGTGGATGGCCTTGCCGGGTACTGGCTTGTAGCTGCTGTTTAAGCCGTGGTAGAAAGCCACCACCTATATTTTTTTATAATAAACAATAAGATTAATTTTAGCCTGTCATGGCAAAGCGGCGTGTGATGGTAAACGCGACGGTTGTGGATTCGATCTACACTCGAGGTAATGAATTATTATTTATTAATATTTTCAGTTATTCGCAAAACAATAAAAGGCAAAACGCGGCGTTGAGTTTCGCCACTCATCTTCAAACAAAATCAGGGCAATACAATATATATTAATATTTAATATATTATTATGCTTAAGTTATCATAATTGCTTTAAATAACATTATAATGTTATTATTTTACATTGAATATTAAAATGAGGACATTTATATGAATTTATGCAAGTGTAATGACATTTACTGAAATTATATGTATTTGGGTCAGCACCCATTATAATTATTGTTACATTTGATTATCATAAAACTATTAATCCATGTAGAATATACTTTTATTAAATTAGAGAATAAATTTTACATTTTTAAATATAAATTATTATAAAAAAAATACATTTAAAACTATTAATTATTATTAACCGATTTCTGTAAAAGGAGGTTCTCCATTCGACTGTATTTGTTATGTTTATTACCTCAGAACCGTGGACCGATTTTGATTTTTTTTTTTGGTCCAGTTTAAACAATGCCATCCGTGAGAAAATTATATAAATCTTAAATTAGCTTTAAAAATGTTCGTGACTAAAAGTAAGTTAACTCAACTTCACCTATTAGTGACTTAAACAACTTAAACTTTTTTTGGTAAATATATTTGAACTCACTTCAAATTTTCCAGTAACAGGATCGAGGTCCAAAATTGCGTAATCGGCATCTCTGTCTCCAACGGAGTCGATGCGGACGTGTCCTGTTATACCTGACAAATGAAATCTATTTAATATATAAAGTAAGCATTGTTACACTAAATATATTATACGTTTATTTCAACAAAGATATTTATATGTATACTGTATAGATATACAGAATTGAACTGCGACAAAATTCGTATTTGGTTTAATATATAAAATAATAATAATGAAATGCTTTCATATATTTTAAATACTTTACCTAGTGCTATATGGAATGACTTATCACTAGACTCTTTTTGGTTATCATATATAAAAAGGTAAAGTATACGTATACATAAATAAAAAATGATAAAATTCTATTATATATATATAGGGTGGAATTGTCAGCACCACTTCAAATGAAACCACAGTATTAACTACTCTATAAAAGCCTAATATAATTCAGAAAAAAAATAATTCTCAAAAATGAAAAATTTATTTTTTCAAACAAAATAAATAATAAAATTATCGTTTTAAAATAAAACGCCATTTGTAAAGTATAACATAGGCACGCACACACTTACCTGTCAAAGCGGCAACGTCGCACACGTATGTGTGCGTGACACGAAATACAGGTATGGATAAAAATCGTAAAATGAAAAAAAAGCCTACGTCCAAACAGTTGAGGTACCTTGATTAATTTCTTTAGTTTTGGGTTTGAAATATTGTACCCTATATGCAGTTTCAGTAAAAGGAGCGCTGCCTCTTCCAACCTGTATATTATTTGTTATATAATTTTTGTTCATGCTATTTTTATGTCATTGTGATTACCTATTTGTTTGTGTTTGTAAGTTCCTTTAAAATAATATACAAAACCTATACACATACATAACTATAAATATCAATATGTATATTATAATAAAAATATGATATTTCCTTTATTTTTCTATTTATTACGTCAAATGGGCAATTGTTTAAAAATAACAATATTTACCATGAAAATCCCTCCCCCACATGCGTCGGGTGATGTTCCTCCCGTCCCTCACGTCGCCCCCCTCCGTCAACGTTTCATTTAGCGCCATGCCCAACAAGTAAACGCCATCATAAAACGCACCAATAAAGAAGTTCATCTGCTGACAATACGACGGATTAAACGATACAGTGTCTTTCTTGTGCCTTTAATAATATAATAACAATAACAATAAATACTTATTAAACATTAGATAATTTGAATAATTTTTTTTATAATTTCCAATCTTCGATCCGAATAGACTAGAATGGAAGAAGTGGAGAGAGGCCTTTGCCCAACAATGGGATAGTACAGGCTAGGGAAACAAATAAATCTTCGATATGTCTTGTACGAACATTGGTTGAAACGAGACACAAATATATATGTAAAATTCAAAAACGTGACAAAGAATTCTGTATAGAGGCGGAATGGACCTAGTGCTAAGACACTCCGTTCCCCATATTCCACCGAATTCGAGGCACTGCGCGTTGAGTAGCAAAACTCAATACCACACTGCCTCGACGCCAGACCGAAGAATTGAAAATATATAAAAATTATTTCATTTCGGGGAGCGAACTCACAACCTTTCACGTTTACAGGCGCACTTTGTGCCCCTGCGCCACGACGTCCTCATTTATTAAAAAAACAGCTTCACGCTGTATCCCGCACACAGCGGGGTAGGCAGAGGGAACCTAGTGTTAAGACACACCGTTCTCCACTATCTGCTGAATTTTGGAGGCATTGCGTGTTGAGGGGTAGATAATTCCAAAATTTCCCAACAAACCTCTTCGCCATCAGAAAACGTATAATTATAATGATGTTTCGCCCTTGCCCGAACTGTATCTGCGAATTCGTCGAAGCGGTCACCGGTGGGTAGCTTCAGAGACACTCGTAATAGTGCTTCGTATGCGGCTCGAGCTGCAGCATCACGCTCATCGCCTGCAGCCCATCCAGTCTCTCCCCAGTAACCACCCTACAAAATGACTAAAATATCGAATAATTGATATTTTTAACATGTTTGTTATTGAAATTATGAAATATCGTTATCTTAAATAATGTTAAATAAAAAAATTATAATCACAATTAACGTCTCTTAACAGTATTTTTTCTTTTCCTAGTCAAAATAGATTTTCCGTTCTGCCATTTTAAATATAGAAGTTTTATGTATATTTAATCACAATAAAAACTATTGGTTACTGAACCTGAAATATTTCCACGTCAAGAAAGGCCCAGTCTCCACGAGTCATGCCCAGCGAGTGAGCCGCAAGAAGAAATTCACGAACCAGAGACCCTCGTACACTCAGTATAACAACTAAAATAAATATATTCATCGTTTATTTATGTTCTAAGGTAGACTATTACAAAAAATAGTTTATTATTAACCGACTTTCAGAAGGAGGATGTTCTGTTTTAGACAACTATATTTTTTTATGTATGTTTCCCTCGGTTACCCAATGGGGCCATCATTGCCACCAAGGCAGGATCTGATGATGGAATCCCAGGAAATCGTGATAATCATTTATTTTTTTAAGTAAACGTACTTAGTGCTTTATCAACATTTCTATATTATAGAGTAGGCAGAGGGAACCTTTTAGTGCTTACATTTACATTTTACTTTACTTTTTCTTGAGAAAAGATATAAATTAAACAGTTTTTATTCACAGGAATATTATGTATTAACATAGAAATAATTTAAGACAATAAGGTTTACTTAAAACAATCAAACATTTTTATAATAAAATAAGAAGAGTACTTTTATACTTTTCTTATTTTGTTTATCTTTTGATAGAAGCTATTAACGTCGGACATATCGACACGTTTCTAAATTAAATACGAATCACTGAACGCACTGACTTCGATCTTTGCTCGGAAGCCTCTAGATTTCTGGTACATAAGCCCTTTTAGCCACTCGCCTTTAGTTTTGCACTAAGAGATCCCATGTTCAGAGAGCTATAAGTTTCTATTTGAATATAAGATAAATAATATATACTTTACTAACTAAATCTTACAAAATATTTAGTAGGTATAATTTTTTAAATGCAAAATATATGTAATGTAAGTATCACTAAAATCTTGCCTCAATAATTAGCAAGAAAATTAAAATCAACAGCAAACTTGAAACAATATTTTTATAATTTACACCATGTATATCCGTCGTGGCGCAGCGGCACAAGGGTGTGACTGTAACGCGACGGTTGTGGGTTCGATCCCCACTCGAGGAAGTGAAATATTTATTTACGTTTATATTTACATTTCTTCGCTCTGGTGTCGAGGCAAAGCGCGGCGTTGAATTCTGCCACTCAACACGCAAGCTTCCGGAATTCGACAGAAAGTGGGGAAAGGAGTATCTTAACACTAAGTTCTCTCTGTCTATATTACATACTTTAAGCATATCAACAAACAATATAATTTCAATATCTATAATAGTTTCCTTAAAATCTGATATAAATGGAAAATCAGCTTTAACGGCTTGTACAGTTTATTTTAATCAAAAGAGGTTGTTTTGGTTGTGGCCGCAAACTTAGTAGAGCTATAACTAAATCCACGTAAACAACAACTTTACTTGGCTTGTTTGTTATTATCAAATTATTATAAACTTAGATTAAAGATTATTAACAGATTAAACATTATAGTAATCTATATATATAAAATCGAAAGGTCACTCACTTATCACGAAGTTTCAGAAACTACAAGTGCTAGGAATCTCAAATTTTGCATAGGAGTTACTTATAGGACGTAGGTGCTCGCTAAGACGGGAATTTGCAATATTCGACTTCTAAGGGGTTGTTTTTGGGTTCGAAAGTTTGTATGAAACTTCGTTACTACAAATGCTAGGAGTCTCAAATTTTGCATAGACGTCACTTGGGCGTAGCCATGGAGACAGAAATTAATAATAGCATAGTTTACGCGGGTGACACCGCGAGCGGGCCGCTAGTATATTATAAACTTAATTATTTCATTATATTGTAATATAATTAAAAAAATATTATTTATACGTAATCTATGTGCGCTTTTGTAAAATTATATTTAAATGATAAGTATAACTAAATATTACATATATTTTATTCTAATTTTTAATCACCAATGATTATAGCTTATTATTTAAATTAGAAAATTAAGTATAACGTTTTAACTACTTTGTTAAACTATTTCCAAATCAATAACGGAAAGATTAAGATCAACTTACCCCTTGCGTACATACTGACGTCCTTAAGCAGAGCTTCGCAAGT
>HE669855.1:0-16616 GCA_000313835.2 Heliconius melpomene melpomene
TGTCTTACCACTAGGCTCCCTCTGCGTACCATGCTATGTACTTAATATGGGCTATGCTTGGGTCTCCAGTTCCAGGCACCGTTCCGAGCTCCTTCGCCCAGCAATGCGATAGGCCCCGCACTTGTGCGGTGTATCCATGGAATGCTAAAAAATATTGTTATACGGAAGATTGAGATTATTAAACGTATACATGCTTACTTTACATTTTATTGCTCGTGTGGTGCGGTGGCACAAGTGTGCGACTGTAAACGTGACAGTTGTGAGTTTGATTCCCACATAGGGGAATAAAATATTAAATATTTTTATTTCCTCGCTCTAGTAAGGAAGCAAAGCCGACGCGATACCTACAGAATTTGGTGAAAAATGGGCTACGGAAGTGTCTTAATGGGAACGGAGTGTCTTAGCCCTAGGTTTCCCCCTTACATAACGCAGAGGAGGCCAAAAAACATGAGTTAGGCATTGTTAAATAAAACAAAACCACCTGTTTCATAATTTCCCAAGAGAGATTAGAATTCCCGATGTTGAAATCAGTCATGCAGTGCGCTGCGCTACGATGGTGTTGAATTGTGTTTTTGTTCAAGTTATCTTTCTTGATCAAAGTATAAGTTTCTCAGTACAATTTATGTGTGCCATACATTTTTATACACATTTTGTACGAGTCTTACAAGCTACGGTCTGTCCCGCTATGTTGAAAATATTTATACGGTTTCCTAGTCTTATTAATTCTTAGTGTGAGAATCGCGATACTATAATAAAGATTTATTTAACACAAGAAAGATATAAAATTAATTCCTTTGTTGCGATAATTGTTTTTTAGAGTATTTAATTTTGTTTTGTCTTTCTATTATCCTTTATAATTGCCTTGTTATTTTACATCCATTAGGTCTCTTGATATTAGTCTTTGTACATAATCTGTAATTTAAATCAAAACGTTTATTTTAATTATAATAATATCGTAATTTTAAATATGATCAACATCAACACGCTTTGTTGCTGAACGGAGTGCCTGGTCACTCACTACCTTTGCACCTACATATCTTATTAAGTACTAACAAAAATTATTGTAAAGCATATGGATAGATTAAATTACTATATATTTATACCGTTATGCAGAGAATTTAATCTATCCTATATAGGAATTTGTTATACACATGAGCCCATTGTTATCAGGTCTCCACCTAAACTTTGACAATCATATGCTCGAAAAGGCTTACCTTTTCATTAAAATCTATAGCGATCGCAATCCAAATTCATTGTTAACGAAAAACTCCTGATTTCAATGACCGTATTGACCATTGAAGCCAAATTAGTGGCAGTTTTAATTTAGTGCTTTTGGCCACCGCCTGGAATTAAAGGGGGTCTGTACGATTCCGTCATCGTTACGCGTTAAGAAACCTGAGTAGGTGTATCGATTTTGCGTTTTTATATTGGTATATGTGTGTGCTTAATTAAAATTAACTATAATTAGGGTGTACTAGATATATTTATTACACTTTTGTTACAATAATTTAATTTTTTTGTAATTTGTTATATTTACTTTAAAACAAATATTTGTAGGTGATTTGTGATAGCGGTTATTCTTTGTTTATTTTGCATTAATATCTCGAATATTTTTTTGCTTATAGCAGGATGAAATTGGTCTTGCATTTAACACAGTTGCCGGGCTATTTAAGATAAATAATACTATTGGGTTGAACCTTCCGCGTCCGTGACTCCAAAGTGTAATTTTTTACGACCCAACAATAGAATAATAGAACATTTATATTCTGCTTACTGTTTCTTCATATTCACGCTGTATCCCGCAAATAGAGGGATTATATAGAAGGATATTTAATTTCCCGAGTGCAAATTGAACCTATAACCGTCGCGTCTACAGTCACACACTTATAACACTGCACCACGCCGGCCTTAAATTATCTCGACATTTTTCTACTAATCTATTTGTAAAAATCTTAGTTATTGAAGCAGCACAAGCGGCACAAGGGTGTGACTGTATTGCGACGGTTGTGCGTTCCATCCTCACTCGAGAAAGTGAAATAATTATTTACGTTTATATTTCTATTTCTTCGCTCTGGCGTCGCGGCAAAACGGTGTTGAGTTCACACTCAACACACAATCTCCAGAATTCAGCAGAAAGTGGAGAACGGAGTGTCTTCTTACCACTAGGTTGCCTCTGCCTTTTTTTTAACTTAGTTATCCAAAATGCGCCATATAAGGATTACAATAAGATTTTAAACGCCATTACTGCTTTCATCAGAGAAATTTCCATTTTATTAATAAACCATTTTATATTCAGCATACTTACACGTTACGTCTGGACAGATGATATTTTTTTTAGTGATTTTACTGAACGTATCCAACAGTATCGAGTGTCGAGGAATGCGTCATAGATAAATTTATTGGTGAACGAAACAGATCGTACTTTTACTTTAGAAATTTGCTAAAACCTAACTATTCAATTTCTATTATCGTTTCAGGTGTTTTTTTTGGCTAAAATCTAAGTGTGAATTCGTTTTGCAAGGTTTTTTAAGACTTACGGCCAGTGGAATTAAAATAAGCATAGCCGAACTTTAATAAGTTAACTTTCAATTTCACTTGTAATGTATTGAAAAATCTACTTATAGCTTATATTAGTATAATTATAAGAATTTCTCGTCAACCTAATTTATGTACTTATTTCGATAACTTATGGCTTAGTTGTTAGACTGCTTTGACGGTTTCCAACAGGAGTGGGTTTAAAGCTGTATTTTCAAATTTTATTTATTAACTTATTTTCTGTCGGTAAACACGTAGACTCCTTTAATATACTTACCTATTATTATTATTTAACAAATATGACATTTTTAAAATATATCACGACTTTTTACTTTCTTTTTTTCTAATAATAAATACATGCTTCGTACAATTAACATTAATAAATTTAATAAAATAATAGAAGCCGCTATAATCTAAGGCGTGATTGATATTTCAACAAAAGGCCCGACACGAGATCACTCAATGGCTCATTGTTTAAAACAGTATCGAAAAATTTTACTTTCACCAGACTTCTTTACATTTACCGATACTATTAGTCTTATTGGTATCAAAAATAACGAAAATTGATGGTTTCGACAGCCTCTTATTTATGTAAGCTTATCTTCGTGATAGAAGAATTAGGTACCTATTGGAGGTGCTTTCTATTTTTAACGTGGATTATGTAATTTTTTAATATGAAACTTACAATACATTTTGTTATCAGTATTCTATTTATCTCGGGGGCTTTCTCTTATCTTATATCTTAATTATATCCCAGTTTTTGTTTTTGTAATGCGATTTTGAATAAGCTGTACGGTCCCTATATAGTCGTTAAATAAGATTTTTTTGTTAGAATTTTTTGTTTCGTTTATCTTTATATCAATGAATGAAAAATATTTAGACACAATTTCGTAATACGTTGACGGTGGTGAATATAGTTTAATTGCTATTACTTAAGTTATTATATGAAAATCAAAATAAATATCATAATTATCATAATATTATATTTTATTTTTTGTACGTTAAATAGTTGGGGTTCTCTGCAGTATGTCAGCAGGGTAGGCAGAGGGAACCTTGAAAACTTAGTGTTAGGACACTTCGTTCCCATTAAGACTTCTGTTGCCCACTTTCCGCCGAAATCTCAAGCTTGCAAGCTTGTGCCTCCAAGTCACAACGGCCTTATTTTTATTAACTTAATAATACTAAAAATATATTTAAATAAATTTTTGCATTTTAATATTTCATAATCCGGTTTTATACAAAGGATACTTTGTTCCGGCAAATGACGTCACTTAACGGATATTATCTAGGCCATATATTTAGGCATACACGTAAAGGTAGTCGCGGGCAGAACTAGATTTTAAATTGCAATTATTGCATAAAAGTAATCAATTAAAGTTTATTTTAATTTTGAAATATTTCAATTACACATAGATATAATATTATTTATAAATATAGATATACTAGCGGCCCGCTCGCGGTTACACCCGCGTGAACTATGTTATTATTAATTTCTATCTCCATGAGTACCTACGTCCTATAAGTGGCTTCCATGCAAAATTTGAGACTCCTAGCATTTGTAGTAACGAAATTTCATACAAACTTTCAACCCCAAAAACAACCCCTTAGAAGTCCAATAGGTTCTGGTTTGTTGGTGGTCCATTCTCATTTGATAATGGCATGGTATTGACCACCACCATTTCACAAGCAATATAACCAAAATTCAGCGGAAATTGAGGAGCGGAGTGTCTAAACACTAGGTTCACTCTGCCTACCCTACTATTTCGCGTGAAGCGTGAAGCTGATTTATTAATTTTTTACATAAAAAAATTAAAAAACCAACACTATCGAAAGTGGAGAACTATTCATATTTCGATTTTAATTCTTCATTTCGTGACTCGGCCAGTAGTGGAGATGATCATGGCTAATTCTTAGATACATAGCGTGTAACTTACTTTAATCGCCGTTTCGAAACTACTGTTGTTTTTTATTATTATTATTTTTATTGCTTAATGGTTTGTTCGAACACGTAAGACGTCATCTTTTTATACTGTATGGGTGGGTATTATTATAATAAATTGTAATAGTCTGTCTGTATGGCTTTTGTGAAAACTTATTGCCGTTTCTATATTTCTTTCTTTCATTGATAGTTTGTTATGTGTTGGTGGTCCTACATTCTAGGTTCCCTCTACCTACCCTGCTATATGCAGGTTACAGCGTCAAGCTAAGACTAGTATTAATAAAAATATATATATTTTTCACAATTGAAAAAAAAAAATAGTTTTGCCGATTTAGAAAATGTAAGATTTGTATCTCTTTCTATTGTTATTGTCACTAGCACTTAGTAAAAGTTTTATTTATATATAAAACGTAGGTATAGGTAATACGTTTGTTTTCTTATATTTATTCTTAATGTGGCTTTATTATTTTATTTTTGAATGAGAAGAAGTGAAAAAGAATTGTACTATAGAAGAAGTCTTAGTATCTATAATCAAGTTCGGATGTCAAATAAGATGAGCTTAATATACAGTACCAGCATGAGATATCGGTCTGCTTCCTGCAGTAGAAGCGATATGTGTTTGCATTTATATTTAAATGGCTTTGAAAATCTTTGTAAACTTAATAAATAATTCGTAATTTAATTTAAATTTAACTTGTAAAACTAGCTAGGCTACTAAACTTGCTAAAAAGTCAACAGTATTATCTTAGAGAAATTTAACTGCATAATTATTTCTGTTTAATCTGCTCGCTGTATCCCGCATATAGCAGACAGGCAGAGGGAGTATGTTAAGACAATTCTCCACTTTTCGCCAAATTTCCAAGGCAATGAGTTCTGTGCTTTTGACTTGGTATCAGAACGAAGAAATGAACTAATTAATAATTAATAGTACATTCCCCCGAATGGGAATCGAACCCACAACTGTTGCGTTATAGTCACAAATCTCAATAAATAATTAACACTTATTTTACTTAACTTACATTTGTTTTACTTAACTAACACGCACATTTTGCGTAAATTTTTTATCTGCTGTCATATTCTAAAGTAAAAGAAAGTAATGTCATCGCTTAGTCACATTTACGGTTGAGGTATTTACTATTGTTGTTCGAGCGGGCCGGTTCAGAGTTAATCACCGCTATGCAAGTTAAACTAACCGAACTGTGCCGCAAAAAACCAGTTAGAACGCCGCCGCCTGACTGTCTATCCCACGGTATCTTAATTACACTCATTTCTGGTCTAATTTTATTGAGGTTTTAATTTGAGAAACTAGGTTTTTTGCACATTTTTAACGTTTTGTTGTTAGTTATTTATGTACATACTAGATATTCAAACGTGGCTTCGCTCGTTTAAACTTTTTTTTTATGTTATAGCCAAAAGATTAATACTTTTTTTTTTAAATTGTTATAGTTATTCTATGTCCTGTCTAATATCTCTGAGTAAATTTGAGTAATTTTGGCGTTAAAGCATGACAAAAAACTTAATTCACTTATTTTATAATATTAGTATGATTATTCTTTATATTAAAGAGTATATTCTTCAACTTATTAGCGATCTGCAACGAGGTGGCAAAGATAAATTGTTATAGATTCCCATTTGATATATTTTCTTACACTAAGTGTAATATGTAAGATAGAGATAGCAACATGGTTGTGGACCGACTAACAGGAAAAATAATAATGGATTTCTAATGAAATTCGAAAGATGCACATCCTTTTTTCCTTCACCCGGTATCCCGCATATACATAACATAGTAAGCAAACAAGGAGGGTATATATAGATATTTTAAGGGGAGGGATGGTGGTTGACTGGTATTTGATATTTGACTGAGTTTTATACAGATATGTTTGTTTGTTTTTTTTAATTCTTCAGGAATTTTTTTTTACTTAAGCGAGAATCGAACCCACACCACACAACGATCCCTGTCGGCCACTAACAACTTTAACGTATAAAATATCTCTATAACAATACAATAAAACACACAATAAATCTCTCCAAACTTTCATATAATATAACATAACAATTTTATAGACATACTGTATTGTTAGCAATTATTTTTTACTGTATAATTAAAAGATATAACAATACTTGTAATGGAACCGCTATTGGCGTGCATTTGTAAAATTTCGCATCGCAGCAAACCGGTGACGTCATCTTGTATGTATGTATCTATTGTCGATCCGTTACGCTTAACTCAGTGTGTACCTACTTCTGTATGTATGTGCAATATGCACGCATTATACTTTCATAAACCTAATTATTTATGGCAAAATTGATATTTTTGTACTTATACATATATTTGAGTTGATTTGGAAGAAATACAATAATCTAATAGGATTAATGTTGTAAGTAATGAAACTTGTTTATCTGTCGCTATGTTTTTTTTTAAAAAAGTATATTTTTTTTAATTTATATTGTTGAAATAATCAATTCTTGGACTATAATTGTGAAAGTTTACAGTTTGATACTGTTATAGCTAAACGGTTCAACTAAATATAAAGAAATTTTACATGTTTAGAAAATAACAAAGTTTATAATATAATGTTATTTACACACATATCTGCCGCATTTACTGCTCTGCTGATTCTGGAAACGTTCTTCTGAACATTTTTTCAAATGTTATGTATTTATTTTCAGGGAACGTGTAACCGTCACCACCGGTCACGTAAGCCCATCGACCACGGCAGAGGAGCCACCCGCATCAGTGGGTACAATTCGGACCGAGGAGTACAAACGAGACCTCGCAGAGTTCCAAGCTCGAAGATCTGTGGGCAATCGGGAAATACAAACAACTCCCGTTAGGAAAAAATGTGGACGCCATTCGTTGCCAGTATCTTGCACCGACTGTACTGGAGACCCTGACAACACTTTTAATTATGAAAAAAAGTCCGCCATTAAGTACAAGAAAAAGTTACACAAACGTGCACGTAGCGCCCATTCTGAAGAAACGGGCTACGAAGGTGTCCCAAATGTACAGTTCCTGTTCCAAAACCAAGTTTTCATGCCGGGTAATACGTTTGGGATGTCCTATTCGGAGCCGCGCCGGTCAAGTAAACGTTCTAACAAACGTTCACCAGACTTCTTTGTACAAAAGCAAATAGATTTCGACGATAATCAACCTTTATCACCGCCATTTTTCTATAAAAATAATTCCCTCCCCTTCGATGCTAAGAGATTTCTGGACGGTGAGAGACGAGAAGATGACGAAGTGGATGGGCTGAACGCCGCTGGAGATATAAACACGTCGACCCCGAGCTCGGAAAGTCAAAAAAACGACAGTTGCGAAGAAAAGTTGTGGGAAGTGATGAGTGAACTGAAACACTTTGACCAGTGGGCTGATGAGCAGTTACAACAGGCTCCGTCTATCAACACCAGCAAATCAGACGACAGTAAAGTATGTTTCACTGAAAATATTTCTCATTACTCGTAAGAAGTCATAAAAATCTTATCTTAAAATATATAATTTAGTTTATATGGAATAAAAATAATAAAATATCAATTAGCCAATTTTTTGTTAATTTCAGGTCAGTCGTACCGCAGGGGCAAAAAGTGTGCTATTAAATCGACTGGTCGTGGGTTCGATCCCCATTTGAGGAAAGAAAATATTTATTTAAATTTATATTTTCATTTCTTCGCTCTGGTGTCGAGGTAAAGCGCGGCGTTGAGTTCCGCCACTCAACACGCAATGCGTCCAAAATTAGGCGGGAAGTGGGGAACGGAGTGTCTTAACACGAGGTTCTCTCTGCCTACCCTAGTGTGTGCGGGATACAGCGTGAAGCTGAATTTGAATTTTAATCTATTTTTGTGTTACAGAGTGACACAAGTACATTTGGACTGCCAATAGCAAGTGCTTCGAACTTAAATGTAACCTTAGATAAGGCCAAAACATGGAGCCATGGAAAATGGGGTGTGGTGCCGGTACAAATCAAGAAACTATCTGGAGTTACTATAGAAAATGTCAAAAAAAAACAAAATATGGAGATAAATATATTAAGGTAGATTAGTTAATAAATTGTACCCATATAATGTGCGAATTGAAATAGTATATATTTTTTTATCGATTTTATAAATAAACTAGCGGCCCGCTCGCGGTTTCACCCGCGTTATGTTATTATTAATTTCTGTCTCCATGACTACGTCCTAGTGACGTCTATGCAAAATTTGAGACTCCTAACATTTGTAGTAACGAAGTTTCATACAAACTTTCGACCCCAAAAACAACCCCTAAGAAGTCGAATATTGCAAATTCCCGTCTTAGCGAGCACCTACGCCCTATAAGTAACTCCTATGCAAAATTTGAGATTCCTGTCACTTGTAGTTTCTGAGATTTCGTGATGAGTGAGTGACCTTTTATATATATAGATGACTGCATTTACCAATGAATATAAGAGTTAAATAATTTTTTTTCTATTATTAGATACAATTAGAGCTTTTTAATTTTTCACATAATATCACTTACTCTTTAAAAGTTTTTGTCCTAAATATCTATGAGTGTATTTAATAAAATGCTACTTGAATATTATTTCAGAAAATGTCGCCACCCAAATATAATACTACTCATGGGCCTCTATCCGGATGTCCAAAATAATGTTCACATTATATGTGAAAGATGTATCGACACATTGTTTGGAGTACTCCATGTGCAGGTAGGACGGTTAGACTTTTACTTTATTGAGGAGGTCGTGGCGCAGCGGCACAAGGGTGTGACTGTAACGCGACGGTTGTGGGTTCGATCCCCACTCGAGGAAGTGAAATATTTACTTACGTTTATATTTACATTTCTCCGCTCTGGTGTCGAGGCAAAGCGCAGCGTTGAGTTCTGCCCCTCAACACCCAATGCCTGCAGAATTCGGCAGAAAGTGGGGACCGGAGTGTCTTAACACTAGGTTCCTTCTGCTTACCCTGCTGTGTGCGGGATACAGCGTGAAGCTGATTTTTTTTTTAATTCATAATTTAATTATTTTTAGGGGAGAATTCTAAGTGCGCAAACATCAATACACTATGCATTAGATATAGCGAATGCTTTAGTTTTTCTGCGTATGCACGGATATTTGCACACCGAGTTATCTAGTATGAGCGTCGTTATCACTGCCCAAGATACCGCCAAGCTGGCAGATCTCGGATGTTGCGTGAAATTGACACAGAGGAAAGAGAAAGAGATGAAACACTATGACGTTTATACTCCGGAACCGGTGTACGTCAATATGACTGGTAAGAGATTATTTTATTGTAAGTACAAATTTTCTCATATTTGTTTAGAAAAGAAAGAAACGCACCTCTTGATTACGTGGGAAATTAATAAGTGAGTGAGTAGTTTCTTATCGAGCTACTTAATTTAAAATTAAACAGTTATTCCAGTATCCAATACAAATTAAATTTCCAGACACAAGAGACGCTATATCCGAATTTGAACCCCTACTCTCCCAACGTTCCTCCGAAGCCTATCTCAACGCCAATGCAGTATCTAAGCACTATAAGGCGTATTCTGAATCGGAACATTACAGATGGCAGGCCCCGGAACTGTTTGTACCAGATGAAGACGGCTTGGTGTATTTGTGTTCGAAGAGTGATGTTTATTCTTTATGTGCTATTATTTGGGAGTGTTGTAACGGTTTGTATATTTTTTTACCCGTTTTTCCGTCAGTTTTTCCTCGTTTGAAGCTATTTACTTATTTGTTATATTATAGCCAAAATATACAATATCTTTTCATAAATTGTATTGAAGCAGTCGTTGCGCAAGCGCACAAGCGTGCGATTGCAAATGCAACAGGTTACGAGTTCGATTCCGATTCGAGTAATTAGTATTGATAAACGTATTATTTTTACAAGAGTAAACGTATTATTTTTATTTATTTGCTCTGGTAGACAAAGCTCGGCGTTGAATACCGCTAATCAACATGACTGTAATGTAATGTCTTGAAAATTGAGCGGAGAGTGAAGAATACAGTGTATTAACACTAAGTTCCCTCTGCCTCTCCTGCTGTATATCTGTAAAAGCCTGAAGCTACCTTATTTTTTATACTAAAATCATCTATTAATTAAACTATTCTATTCCAGCCACCCTACCCTTCAAGTCTCAATCCTACGATACATTAAAACAAATCTACCTACAAAATGTTGGTATCGACCTACCCCTAGACGGCACATATCCGGGTAGTCTCTTATCACTGCTGCAAAGGGGGCTGGCCTTGAAACGTGATAACCGTATGGACTTGGCGTCTTTGCAAACTACTTTGTTGAGTGTAAAGGTGGTGTATTACTTTTGTATTATTCTATCTCGTATTAATACTAAGTTTTAGTGTAGGCCCGCCTACTAGGTTATTACGCCTTACAGTTATTTTTTTGTTTCCACATTATTTTATTTAGCATATAATTTTTATTATATTTGAGAAATAATTAAAGTTAGTCGCCAACGTCCATACCACGTTGAACACACCGGTTCTCGTCCGATCACCGAAGTTAAGCAACGTCGGGCGCGGTCAGTACTTGGATGGGTGACCGCCTGGGAACACCGCGTGCCGTTGGCTTTTGTTATGTTTATGTATGAAAAAAATATATAATTCGAAATATTTAATATAATAATAATAATTTTTGTTCTGTTTTATATAATTTTTAAAATTATTTATTTAATTAATTATTTTAGCGAAATCTTGATGAGATCGAATATATCGTCATCCCAGCCAGACTGTCGAAGAGAAAATCGAGTACATATGATGTATCATCACCCACCGACTCAGAATGTTTAAGTCCAAAAAACATAGAACATAAAGTCATTATTCACAAACAAGACACTGTCGATGAGAATCAAAGCGAAAGAAACTCAGAGAGCCCCTTATATGAAACTATACGAAAAACTCATTTTCTCACATCTTATACATCGGAAAAATGTTTCATTTCTGATGATGAAGACCAAACACCAAGTAATTTTAATAGTATTCAAGAAAAAGATACGCTTAGCGCTTATTCCACTCCAATGCCAAATATACGTGCAAGAATCAAAGATATGGAAACACCAGGAACATTGTATAAAACTGATTCAACAGAATATTGTAGTATCTTAACTCCAGATACACGCTTAAGCAATTTTGCTTTCAATGACGATAGTAATAAAGAGCAAAGTGCTGAGCGTCCCACAGCTAAGCTGAGTCGAAGTTTTACACCAAAATCATATAAGCCCTTACATATTAAAGTGCCAGAATTTAATTTGGATTCTATTAAGACTATTTTAAAAGAGAAAGAGAATAATGAACGTTCGTCGTATAATTTCAATATAAAGAATTACAGTTTGCCAACGACGCCTATTGCTAGAAGTAATAAACTGAGAAAGAACGCGTGGTTGTCTGGTGAATTAAATGTGTTTAAGAGCAGTGCTTCGAAAAGTTCCTCTCTAGCTCCTAGTAGTGAAGGTAATGTAAAGATTTTTCATATGTTCTTATTATATTTATAGTACGATCAACGAGTTGTGACCGCCATGAAAGGGTTTAGATGAAATATTTCTTTTTTATTATTTTTTGTTATTCATATATTTCAGATACTGATACAAAGCGATCCGACACTGTTATATTGTCTTCAACAAATCCATCTTTAGAAAAGGAAGATAAATCTGAAGATTTATCGTCGAATCAGGAGAGGAATGATGAAACGTCATGTGGTGCGTCGAGTGTCAGTACTATTCGGAATAGTTATACGGGCTTGAGAAGGTGCGTACCTTCTTGAAAAAGGAAAATTAAACTAACTTAATATGATATAATTGAAAGGTTTTTGCTATATTATTATTTTCATATATAGCAATAAGTGTTGCCCGCGGTTCAATTACGGTGTAAATATCAAATGAGATAGAACTTTGAAAAGTTATATTTTAAAATATTGATAATAACGAGGAGATCGGTGTGGCGAAGTCTGTATATACCAGTTTATTTTTCAGCTTATTGCTGTATCCTGCATTATTATATATCTCGCATATAGCCGGATAGGCAGAGGAAACCCATTGAAACTCCGATTCCCTCGCACCAATGAAATCTTGAAGCAACGCGTGTTAAGTGGCGGAACTTTTCTCCACGCTCTACCTTGTTACCACAGCGAGGGAATGAAAATATTAAATAATTAATTTCCCCAAGCGGGGATCGAACCCATAACCGTCGTGTGCAACCGTCATGTGTAAACAGATGCTTGTGCCCCTGTGCCACGGCGGCCTTAATATTACAGTTGTAAATTCAATTTCCATTCAATAATATTATATAAACAAATTTGTTTTTCTTCATATGTTTAGACAAAATTTAGCCATGAGCTCTACTACTTTAATTGTAATGTCTCTAAAACCTTTAGAGAACATAGAACGGTAGATTTTTCCTGTTAATATCACGTAAAAGAGTAAAAATAGCAAACACTAGCTTCATATATTTCCCCCACTTTCCGCCGAATTCCCAAGGCATTGCGTGATGAGTGGCGGAAGTGAACGCCGCGCTTTGCCTTTATTTATTTCATATTAAAATATGAAACATGTACAAATTTCCAGAGTAAGCGATCCACCAGCAGATTTCTTGGACTTGGAAGTAGAACCACAACTAGAACGGGCTCGATCACTCAATTGCATGAAGTCCTCGGTTGATACAAAATTAGACGATGCACTTGCCTCTGTCAATGTGAAACCATTAGTGGCTATACATGAAAAATGGATATATGAAGCTAATAATAAAAGATCTCTATCCTTGCCGGAGTATTCTACGGCAAATCCTCGGTATGTTTTGGAGGAATATATTTCACATATAACAAGGGCAGGCAGAGGGAATATAGTATTAAAACACTCCGTCCCTCACGCATAGTCCAATTTTCGAGAGTGTGTTGAATAGCGGAAGTCAATGCCGCTTTATCTTGTTTCTAGACCGAGGAAATAAAAATAATTTATTCTTTGGTGCGAATCGAACCTACAACTGTCGCGCTTACAATAGCACGCTTTGCCGCTACGCCGTGACGGTCTAGAGATAACTCGAACCGCGGGTACTGTATATGGAAACTATCAACGTGACATAATATACCTTCCTAGGAGAATGCGCTACCCAACACAAACTCATTTTGAAAAATTCAATACCTCCTGAGACTAGTGCATTCAACCAAACAAACTCTTAAGCTTTTTATTATATACGCGCACAGCTTCGCCTGCTCATTTGCACCTTTAGGGGTGAATTCTAATCAACCATGAAACATGTGTTCAATGAAATATTTTTAAGAGGCTGAATTTTATATCGATCGATCGATAATAATCGGTGCCAATTTAAAGATTTTTACTTACACAATTACCACCCCTATTTCACCCTTTCAGGATTAAAAAAAATTTTCAAAATCACTTCTTCAATCGACATCCACTAGATGTCGATTACGAAAATAAACATCTGTCCAATTTTCACGTTTCTGCCATTAGCGGTTACGGCTGTGAGAGCATGTCCTTTTATATATATATAGATATAACATTATAATATTCTACAGAGGACGAGTACCAGCAGTCAAACCAGCCTCACATTGCGTGGACGTACTACGACAGTCTCTACCTCAACTGGCTTCTCGAAGACCACTTACACATAAACCTGGTAAGGGAAATTATTTATATTTATCTATATAAAATATGGCTATAACACTAATTTAGTTTATTATCGTTTGTTATAACTGTATTTAAAATAAATATATAGCACAGATGTTACGCCCATATTGCTTCTTTAACATTAAACTTTATAATATTTTCTGGAGGGGGTGTCTTTTAATTATATATTCTGTATATCTTTTATTATATAAGTAAATACAATAAAAAAAAATATGTTACCCGGATTTGGATAGAGTTTCTTGGAAGCCATCCTCTTTAGCAATTGAAACATTTCAAACGAAAGGTCACGTAACTTAAATAGATAATTCTATTGTATATTTATAATATCTCTGATTTCTTTCTTTTTCTTACGTATAATTGAAAAAGAAGAAGAGTTATTTCTTAAATGTAACAATAAATTGGAATCCACAACCATGCAGTCCACAATATTATTGGTATAAGGTTTTATTTTATTAATATTATTTCAAATATATAAGTAATAGCGTTGCTAAAATTATTTATATTTCTACGTGAGGAAGTTGCCTATATAAAACATTGGTTACGGACAATTCTAATGTAAATTTACTAAATATTATTTTACTACATGGTGGTGGTGGTGGTGGTGGTGGACAATTCAAATGTAATTTCCAATATTGCTATAATTAACTGCCTTGATTTATTTCAACATCTGAAAAAATAATATGACTCAATTTATATTTGTTTATTGTTTTCAGTAAATAAATTAGATAGTAAATTACCTTTAAAGTAAACAATGTTTAAGTAAACATTAATTAATATTAAATATTAATTATCATCAAATAGAAAGCTCTAGTTGATTAATATAATAATGATATTTAGACAACTGACACAGTCCTAAAAAGAATGAGCATCTACTATCTTATCCCAGTTGTAAACATATACCATAACATATAAACATATTATTTAAATTTCTTGTAGAAAAAAATAACGATTGCCCTTTTAAATAAAAAATTGTATCTTTTTTAATGTAACAAATTAATAATCATATGTAATATTGCATGAATATAATAATTTGGAAAAATATAATTTTAGTATTAAGTGGTAGTGGTGAAAGTTATGTTTTTTTTTAATAGAAGCAACGATCAGGGAATTGCTTTATTCACAATAAATATCATTGAGGCCATATTGGCGCAGTGGGATCAGTTTGACTGTAGATGCTGTGGTTGTGGGTTCGACCCCAAGTGTAGATTTTATTTTCTATAAATTAAGACAATTTCTCGGATTTGGCTAAAGATGGAGAATGGAATGTCTAAACTGTATATAATCACTATTCAACTATTCTGTATGCTATTTATAGCCCCCTTCATTGTAGAGAAATAATAATATTTAAGTATGTATGTTAATAATTTTTGTATTTTTTAACACAATGGTAATTGTTTATTTTTTCTTTCTCATGTAGTTCTTAATATAATGTACGTACTTACTATTATAGTGCTTAATTTATTTCTGAGGTGAAGGTATTTATTCATTCTTTTAATAGTAGTTATTCATAAAGAAATATTTTATTTTAATATTGTCTGTAACTAACTTAATAAATATTTCGTTTAAATTAAGAGTTGTTTTATTAACTTTAATAATAAATGTATGTTTTTAAACTTATCAAAATAAAATAAAATGTATATATATATATTTAATTATTTATATTATATATTCGCTTATACGTTTTATCATTAATATGAGAATTATTTTCTGTGCATTGTTTTTTTCATTTCTAGCTCACTGGGAGCAGTACTGCCAAGCGCGTGAAGCTATATCCAAAAGTATGAATTTCCACCCACAAGATGCTACTTGGAGGAAAGCTTCAGAAAAAGGGTATTTATTTTATATTTATATAGAATAGCTATGAATACATCAGTTAATTTTTTTTATTATGTGAAAGATATAATATGTGAAGCACCTCCTCTGCCTACCCTGCTATGTGCGGGATACAGTGTGATCTACGAACGCTAATATACTCAAATTTAATTGCACTTATTTTTAATAATTTTAGTTTTATTAATTGGAACTAATAAGTAAAAATTTGGATGTTATTACATGTCAGTCCTTAGTTGACTTCAAAGGGAATTTTATCAAAACACAGCGTATTATATTATTAGGATTAGAAAATTAGGAGACATTAGGTGTAGTAGTATACAATAATAGTTCATATATTTTAATTATTCTGTCGCCAACGTCCATACCACGTTGAACACACCGGTTCTCGTCCGATCACCGAAGTTAAGCAACGTCGGGCGCGGTCAGTACTTGGATGGGTGACCGCCTGGGAACACCACGTGCCGTTGGCTTTTTTGGCGTTTTTTCTAAATCAGCATTTTCGATACTAAAACGAATAAGCAGCAAAGAAACCCGAAAAAAAGACACTTCAATTTTTTTCCCGCATATAGTTGGGTAGGCAGAGGGAGCCTAGTGTTGACACTCACTTCTCCACTTTAACCATACAATTGTCACATTTTGTATTGTTGTCAGGGCGAGGAAATTAAAATAATTAATTGA
>HE669856.1:0-17835 GCA_000313835.2 Heliconius melpomene melpomene
GTTTTGTACAGAAAACGTGTTTTTGTACAGAAAAAAGAAATACAGTGTTTAATATAAGTGAAAATATAGTTAGCACCTTTCTATTTTTGATGTCGAAATTTAAAGATCCTCAACTAGTGTTACGTTCGAGGCATCGATCGTGCGGGTTAATTTTTAATAACTATTATTATCCTTTTGAGGGGAAATGTCAAAAATATTATATATTTTATTATGAATAAAAATTTCTCTCTTGAATTTCTATTAATTTTAATTATATTAAAAGAAAGTGCATTGACAGATTTCAGTGTAAGTCCCTGAGATAGAAAATACGATTAAAGAATGTAGAATTTTTTAAACTTTAATCAAAAGAAATAAATAATAAAGTTCCTTTGTTTAAGAAACGTATTGGGTCATATTCATATTCCAGTTAAGCAACACTTTAGTGCTTTAAAACATAAAAATAAGAAATATCTTAGTAGTCACATTGGTTACACTTACAAGGCTTTAAAATAAACAGAAACCCTAGTTATACATCCACATGAATTATATTAAAATACTCAGAATATAATTGTTAGGTATGATAACTATCGTTTTTATTTTTGCAAGAGGCCAGTCGTGGCTCACCACACGAGCACAGTACAGTCGCACGACTTTTAACGGGACGGGTTGTAGGTTCGATTCTCATTTGAGGAAATAATGAGTTCCGCCCCAGGAATCTTAATGAAAACGGAGTGTCTTAACACTAAGTTCCTAGCTTCATATACCATGAAGCTAAAAAAATGCTTTGTAGAATGATAACTTAGCTAGTCATACGATCGCGAGTTTCGTAAGTGCAGTTATGGGCATATTTTATAAAACAATAAAAATGTAATATAATACTTATATTTTTATATTCCTATTTCATGTGGTATACAATAACAAAATATTTAGTATTATTTAGTACATTTACTACAACTATAGAACTATAGAATTCAGACTTCTAGCGATGGATGTAGGTTCGATCCCAAACTAAAGGAATTCCTATATAATTATAGAGCACAGTGTTGACTTCCGTTTGGGCGATAATGAAAAGCGGAGTGTTTTAATACTTGGCTTGTCCTTGTTTACCCTCCCCTACACTACCTACGTACGAAAGAAAATATTAAGGTAAAAATAGGTATATTAAAGTTTATGTTTTTGAATTTTATCAATGTTGATGAAAATAAATGTCCCAATTTTCCCTGAATGACTTGCATATCAAAGTTGCATCATCATTATTCCTTTTATTTCAGTTTTGTTTAGTTTGGTTTTCACAATATGTATACAGATAGTTTTGTTGTCTTTGATTAGGTATTTATTATATAAATAGAATTATAGGTACAGGTATATTTAGTTTTGGAAACCTAGCGTCTACTTTATTGCCCACACACCACCAAAAAAATATGAAAAGAATGAAAATTTTTGGTGTAACATGTTTCATAGAAAAAAATCACTCACGTGTACGCAGTACGCAGTACGTGTAGTATACACGCAAACTTAAAGTTATCAACTTTATTTGCCGATATCAAAACTAATTGGGTTTTTACCGTAGACTTACAATTATGAAATTGGCAAGAAGTGAGAACTTGCAGTACAAACAAATACTAAAAATCTTAAAATTGGGGACGGAGGACGTTGGTATATAGTTAATACATTCGACAAATCGTGGCCGCCCTTAAGTTAACCGTAAATGGCCGCGCAGATTTCTAGAGTGAAAAAAAGTGCAAAAGTTCAGAAAAATTAACCGCGACCATGGCTCGACGACCGCACTATACTTCTTATAGAATTTAATCGATAAAATAGCGTAAAAAAGTCAGGAAGATCCCTATTTGTTAATAACAGTAGTCCGATGGGAACTGGATGAACGGGAAGTCCCAATAACTGTAACACAGTAGCCGAATATATAGAATGTAAATTTGCTGTTATTGCCATTGTTAAGTTTGTATCTATAAGGATAGAAGACCTAGATTAATTTTTTTTAAATAAACAAATATAATACGAAAAGTAAAAAAAATACTCTTTCATAAATAATAGAGAATTTTACCTTTTTACATTTTTGACGTAGATATACAATTCAGCTATACCTATTCTATTGTATAATATATAAAAAAAGATTTACTATGTATAAAAACAAGAACGTGTCTTGAATTGAACTCGCGCCTCTTTAATACTAACCGTTTTGACCAATTAGCATTAAGTATTTCCTTAACTCTTTTTCCTCCACGTTGAAACTCTAATACGGCTGTCACAACTTTTGTTGTTGCTAGAAATACCCATGAAAAACTGTGTTTATCTGTGTTTTCCTCAAAAGTTGTAAAAAAGTAGTATTAAATATCATTATCAGGATTATGAATTCTTGAAGATAAAAATAAAATAGTTTAATGGTGTGACTTTTAAACCGATTTCTTTTTTTCAAGAAGAAACTGCCAGTCAAGGAGAAAATAATATTAAGAGATAACTATACTGAGCACAATTTAAATAAATAATGTAATTTTTAATGAAGACAAAAACCAACTTCAACCGGATCCCATAATCAGAACCTAACCACTCTCTCATCAAACTACCCTTGAATGCACTTTAAATGCAATGTTCCTTTGCAATAAACAAAAAATCATCGAAGTCGATTGTCGTTATATAAATATTCGTCCATTTTTAAGATTTATGTGATTTTCTCATGGATAACATTGTCAAAAGTGGACTAATTTAAAATAGGACCACACGGGAAGCAACAGCTTTCAAATAAAAAAGAATTATCAAAATCGGTTCAGTCAAAAGTTCTGAGGTAACAAATAAAAGAATACAGTCGAATTGATAAACCTCCTCTTTGGAGATTCTTCTACGGTTAAGGCTACAGTCCCTTGGAATTCGGTTCCGCGGGAAGTACTTGAGGTTATATCTGTTGACATATTTAAACTACTTCCTATAGCTATAGTATTTACATGTAGTTATTGTTAATGTAAGTTTAATATTTTTATTTTTATTTTTTTGCCGCATGCTGTATCCCGCACCTAGCAGGGTCTGAGTAGGGAACCTGGACCCCTAGTGTTAAAATACTCCGTTGCCCACTTTCCACCGAATTCTGGAAGTATTGTGTGTTTCTTTTATTAAATTAGTGCAGGACAAAGTAGTTTAGCACCAATATCTACATCGCTATATACAAGATATGCGTAAAAATAAAAGACTGTAATGTCGTAATAACAATTCCGTAAAATAAGCACTAATATTAACCTTTTACGGACTTTTTTAAGAGTAAGTTTACATGTCCGTGATATAGTAAAACGAGTAATTATTTCGAATTAAATGCTGCAGTATAAAATGTACAAAAGGAAGTCGTTTTAATATTCAATGTCGTTCACTTTTGGTAAAATCCTTCGTCGAGCTCGTTTACAACGACGCGTAACCACGTGACTTTATAATTAACTAGCGGCCCGCTCGCGGTTACACCCGCGTGAACTATGTTATTATTAATTTCTGTCTCCATGACTACGTCCTAGTGACGTCTATGCAAAATTTGAGACTCCTAGCATTTGTAGTAACGAAGTTTCATACAAACTTTCAACCCCAAAAACAACCCCTTAGAAGTCGAATATTGCAAATTCCCGTCTTAGCGAGCACCTACGTCCTATAAGTAACTGCTATGCAAAATTTCAGATTCCTAGCACATGTAGTTTCTGAGATTTCGTGATGAGTGAGTGACCTTTCGATTTTATAAGTAAGAAAAATGTTAATACATATTTTTTCCACCGTGGCGCGAATGGAAAGTGTTGTGGATTCGATCCAATTTGAGATTTAAGACTTTAATTATAATAATTTCGCACGGCATTGGATTTCGCGATCCAGTATCTGTATAATGTTTATAAATTTTTAGGCCGGGAAGTAGAATACGTAGTGTCCTAATACTACTTTCTTCCTAGTACCATGTCTCACACTCCCTAAGAGACTAAACTTTAAGGTTTTATTATGATTAACAAATATGTACACGTAAAAATACCTATGATAAGAATTGTGTAAAATTAAAACAACATTTAAAACAGAAACTTGTTTAGGCATCGCGACGATTGTGGGTTCGATCCCCACTCGAGAAAATAAAATATTTATTTACATTTTAATATCATCATTTCTTCGCTCTGGTGTCGAAGCAAAGAGCGGCGATGAGTTCCTCCACTCAACATGCAATGCACTCAACATGGAAACGAAGTGTCTTAACACTGTGTTCCCTCTGCCTCTACTGTGCGCGGGATACATCGTTAAGCAGTTTTTAGTACTAGGTACTGTCCATATATCTGTAGAGGGTAAATAATAAATATATATAAGATTAAAAATAATAATAAAAAAATACTAGGTTCTTCCTACCTACGTTATGCCTATACTATAGGCAATGTCAGAGCTGCGTGAGTATAAAAAATTATATGCACTGTTCGTCTATTCAATTGTAATTACTAACTCATTGTTTTCTTATAAGGGTTTTGTAATGTACGTTTAATGAGCCATCATTATTACGTAGTATAATAACGCTACTTGTTAATATCGAGTGCGTACATGGCGCTAATGTTTTATATTCATGCATTTCTTGCATTATGTGGGGTGTACGGAGAGAACTTCCTACGGGGAAATACCCCTTTTTCTCTCAATCCCTTGTTCTTGTCTTCGGAGGGACCAACCAATAGATAATAATAAAAATTTGAAGAGATGAATTCATCCTTCGAATGGGAATAGAACCCACCATCTATAGCGCTTACAGTCAGACTCTGTGCCATTGCGCTACAGCTGCCTAATATAATTAAATTTTATAGTGTCATTGGCCTATTCGCTACTATATACTATAGAGACAAAGTCACCTAACGTACAAACTGTGATGACACTAATGGAATAAGTAACTATTGAATAGTATTGGAATTCGAGAAAAGAATAGGTCCTTTTCTCTCTGTGGCCAGTATCAACACAAAAAGCTTTATAGATATATTTTTTTAAGGTAATAAAATAAAAATAAAAGCTATGTTAAATTTTTTTAACCTTCAATTACGTTTGTTTTTTATTTTAAGGTAATGAACCTTAGGTGCATAAAACTTTTAATCAAGGAAGTAGTTAAGAAATATGTTAATATTCTTAGATACTTTTATTTTTACTAAGATTTAGTATTACTTTTCGTCTTTTTATTGAGATTGGTTGTAAGTTGACACAGACATGCGAAATGCATTTATTTAGACCAGTTTACATATTATTTATAAAGTATTTAAATTGATACCAGTGGCGCAGCACGCGTAGCGACTGTAAACGCGACAGGTTGTGGGTTCGATTCCCACTCGAGGAAACAAAATATTCAATATTTTCATTTTCTTGTTCTGTCCAGCGAAGCGTTGAGTTCCATCACTGATCCTGCAATGCCTCCAGAATTCGGAAGGAGTGAGTGTCTTAACATAAGGTTCTTAGGTTCCCTCCTGGTTACCCTGATATGTGCAGGATAAAGAAGATATACATATTTGACACTTTCAAATATGCAGTCTTGACTTGAAGAAGTGTTGCTTAACCCAACTACTCTTATGGCAGTATTTATCTATGATCACTTAATTTCCCAAGACATCTCGCAATATGCTTTCTGTGTCTACGAACAAACTTATACACTTGTCAACATGACAGTTACACAGAACTCGTTATCCTTGGTCCGGACGTCAAGGTTTTAGCATAATTGACGTATTTCTTCAAATTTATATTAAAGAAATAATATGTAGTCATAGTAAGCAATGCCCACCTAAATTCTATATAATAAAGATGATTTTAAAAGATTATTAAATTAGTTTGTTACTTACTGAGGATTTTTTTATAATTGCTATTTTAAACGACAGTTCTTTATGTATGTTTAATGTTGTTATGATTAATGCGGTTTTTGTTTTAGTTTATATACATTAAGGTATATAATTAAGATACATCTGTGCCCTGCTTTCCGCCAAGTTCTGGAGGCATTGCATGTTGAGTGGCAGAACCAACGCCGCGGCTTTGCCTCATTACCAGATCGAGGAAAATAAAAATATTATATACAATATACAATATTTAATTTCCTCGAGTGGGAATTGAACCGACAGCCTGGCCCTTTTATAGCCGCACGCATGTGAACCTTCGCCACGATTGACCTCACATTTTACGTTCATTTTAATATAATATTATGTTCATTACGCTAAATATGTTTTTTAATAAAAGTTTCTTGCTCCATCAATATGGAATATATTTAAATTAAATACATTTCGTGTATTGATTTACTTTAAAAGCTTATTTTGTTAACGAAATCATGTAATATATCAGTATTATTTATTATTCTACTTCGTTCGGGCTTTGAACTCAGAAACTTCCGCTACCAATTTAATATAGGCCAGCTTACGGCCGCTTATTTTTACATCCCGATGCCGGTTTCAGGGATGAAAAACGAGAGTTTTGGTCATTATGTATAAGGTATAATAGACGTTTCTGTCACATACGTGGAATATTGTAATCCAATAAATCGTAGTTGTTGAAAATTAAAAGAAATATTTCTAATATGTAGCTAACTACTATAATATGAGATCGTCGTGGTGCAGAGGCACAAGATTGTGACTATAACACGACCGTTATAGGTTCGATCCCCACTCGAGGGAATGAATTATTATTTATGAATATTTGGTTTCTTCGCTTTGGCACCAAGGCAAAAAATCTGGCGTTGAGGCCCGTCACTCAACACGGAATGCATTGAAAAATTTGACGGAGAGTGGGAAACGGAGTGTCTTAACTTTAGGCTCTTTCTGCATACCCTGCAATGTTATTTACCTACTTTGATTTATAACGATCGTATGAAAAATTTTATATATCTATCAATTGTTCTGTGTAATATGAGAGCCGTATTAGAGTAATTATTACGTAAGAAGTCATTGTCGTCGGCTTAATGCTATTTGATTTTACCTAATTTGTACTTTTATGTCTGTTACTAAGTATTCATGTGCGTATTATTTATAATTTTATGTTATTTTAATATCCTAACACAAGCCATAATCGTACTAAAGTATAAAGGTTGCATTCGGGAGATATTGTCTTACTTACATTTATTAATATATTGAAGAGAGAATTCCCTCCGTTCACATTCTGTTCGTTTTACTCGGAGACTTGCGTGTTAATTGCGTGTTAATTGCGTGTTAAATGCGGCGGAGAGGATTCAGGGTACCTGTACTTTTCTGATTTAACGGCTGGCTCAGGCCTCATACCTATATCTATATAATGCTGTAATCAGGATCCTCGCAAGTAAATTTTTAATACAAGCGTGTAGTGTAAATGACATATAAAGAGTACCATTTGTATATATTCTATCTAAAGACATATGATTACTTTTATAGTACTTAATAATATTTTATAATATAATTGTATCTTTGTAAGACTTATACCCAGATATAGTAATACCTAGATAAGGAACAATGAGTCAGTTGACCGAGCTAGTGTGAGAGTGTGTATTGTTATTTTAAAACAAAAAATGGCTAAAACAAGTATTTTTTATCCGTTTCCGCTCAAGCCCAAGACGAGGGTTATGTCCGTTCCTTTGTTCCCTTGTAACTGTTCAACCAATGAATCGATTTTGATAAAATATGAACAATTTACATAATATATAGGTACATATTTTATCAAAGTTGTTTCGTGTTTAGAGAACGGAGTGTCTTGGCACTAGTTTGTCTCTGCTTATAATACTATATGCGGGATAAAGCGTGAAGCTAAAAAGAAACTAGTCTTTTTGATAATGTAATATAATTATTAATTATATTTAGTAACGTAGCAACATAATATTATCTTTAATTACGAAAATTTTGATAATAATGTCACCTTTAATTATTTCGACATGATAATAAGAATAAGTATTTCGGATTAATGTAAAATGAGTGATTTTAGTCAGTTGAGGCCAGTAGTGGCGCAGAGGCACAGTTTGACTGTAAACGAACGAGGTTATGGGTTCAATTCCCACTCCAGGAAATTACATATTTAATACTTTCATTTCCTCGCTCTGGCCCGACACCAAAGCGCGGCGTTGAATTCCTCCACTCACCTCCAGATCTAGGCGGAAAATGGGGAAAGAAGTGTCGTAACACTAAATACCCTCTACCTACCCTGCTGTGTGCGGGATACATCGTGAAGCTATAAAAAAATATATTTATTACATTGTGTGTTATTTTAATATATCTTTAACGTAACGTTTCGTTAACATGCTGGTCCTTGTGAAATATTAATTTTAATTTTAAATACATTTTACTCACTTAAATGTATAAATTGAAGTTTTTTTTTACTATGTTGAATATAGAATTGACGCCATCGTACCGCAGTGGGACGGAATATGAGTGCAAACTCGTAGTTGTGGTTTCGATCTTCAATGTAGAGAATAAATTATCGTGTCAAGGTGTTAGCCAGACCAAGCGCGGCGTTGAGTTCTGCCATACATAACCCAAATTTGGATCAAAAGTACAGAACTATTAACGAACTATATATAAACTTTTCCTGCCTGCTAAAACTGCGGGATAAAATATGTAACATCTTTAACATAAAAGTAAATAGTTTTTTTACAAGCTTTTATTTGACTTGCCATGTTAGTATGTGTGTTAGTGTACCTATGTGAAATCTTGCAAACTCAATTTGACCCACTTGCCGATGTGTGATTGGGCTGAAATTTGGATTACGACTTCAGTTCTGATGACACTGAAATTATATATAATCAATATTTATCTAATCTTATTAATATCTATATAGAAGAAATAATTTCAATATTTAGTAATGTGTGGATCTTATCTTTAAAGTCAAATTATAGATTTAATTTCTTTGATAACACTGATACGGCTTGTAAGCCCGTTTACCTCTATATGTAGAAATACATTTATCATAACATTATTATCTTCTTAAATGGTCAAAGTACATGAATATTATGTACATATAAATGACATTGGAAAGTGTCTTGGTTGAACGCGATGTTTGTAGATTTTATTCTTACTCGAGGTAAGAGTAACTTTCTCACCCATAAAGCCATATTTGGTTCACTGCTTGAGTAGAGAGTAGGATCTGGTATTTTGTTAGTTGATGGGGGCACAAGACTGGTAAAATGTCTGTGATGGGGGCACAAGACGATTCTGGGCTAGGCAAGGAACACATGACACCACCCACCCACCTCTCTGTTATTCTTACGAACATGCATGTATTGATTCTAAATATAGGAAAACTTAAGGAAGTGAGTTAGTCTCTTGACCTATATAGTTTACCTGTTCTCATTAATGACTGTTGAAATGTCATTTATGTACTTTACTATCGTCACAGAAATGAAGTATTTTTTTAGATTTTTATACATTTTGTACGTTTTTTTTTGGTTGAATAAATACTGCGTTGGATTTCGTCACCTCGCCTCCGTGGTCTATTTTAGTAGAAAATTATGATAAGAATGATGTTTTTACAGGTTAACTCACTTATTTAAAATACATTTGAAAGACTAGGTTAATGCGGGAATTGCGCAATGAATAAGAATACGATAAACACGCCTAAATTACAACATGCACATGATTGTTCTGTATGCCCGTAAAATAAATGGAAACCTGTGTGTTATAAAGAATTTATTATTTTCTCTTCCTTAAATATATACTTTAAGTATAATATAGTACTTAATTCAGTAATATTGAGTATGGTGCTATTTCCGTAGAGTTAATTAACCTAGTGATAAGACACTCATTGCTTACTCTCCGCTAAATTTTCTAAGACACATTGCACGTAAAATGGCGTAATTCAACGCTGCGCTTTGGCGACGAGTTAAAATTAGATCTATAAAATCTGTTAAATAACTAACTGTTAAAAATTGAATACTGCGTGAATTTTAATACGATAAATGCATAAAAATGGCCAAAAAATTAATATAAACTCTATTCATTTCAGATGTGAAGACAATTTTAAAATCAGTATCGGGAAGGCTTCGTTCTGGCGAGCTGACCGCCATAATGGGGCCTTCCGGCGCTGGAAAATCAACACTGCTCAACATTCTTACTGGATACAAGTAGGTTTATTGTTTTGATTAACGCTTGTTTTATAAACATCATTGCGGGATAATTGGATGAAATGACTGGTGTGTCAGTCGAGGGTTGTGGGTTTGATCCTTATTTGGAGGAATATTCTAGTTTCCCTGGCCTGACCTGGCTGGTTAAATTAAACATTTATATTTTCTTTTAGCTTACGCTGTATCCCGCACATAGCAGGATAGGCAGAGGGTATCTCGGAACTTAGTGTTCAAATACTCTGTTCCAGTTATGACACTTACGATCCCCATTTTACGCAGAATTCTGGAGGTATTGTGTCTTGGGTGGCGGATGTTAATGGAGTGTTTTGCCTTGTTACCAGAGCGAGAATTGAAAATATTAAATATTTCATTTGTTCGAGTGGAAATCGAACCCACAACTTCTATTGGATTATCTAAATTTTCGATTATCCGAATAACTAACGACAATAATTAGTCCGGTTAATTGAGCTTCTACTGTATACATTTTTCTTTATATTTGAATTTGACATTTTATGAAGTAACATTTTAAGCTGTAATGTATTTTTGTAGTAAAAGGAAACTGCGTTGTAAATGCAAGGACTACGTTTAAGGTTTAACTATTCATATAAAGAAGGTTAAAATACCTTTGAATGTACCTACACATATAAATTAAATGGAAGTGTAAGAATATATGTATAATAGAGAAAAAAAAATTCTTATGTAGGTATATTTATTATCTACAAAGATATATTATAATTATAATCAATATGACTATAATATGATAAAAAAATATTATCATAAAGTGTTGCTATGGTAAAATTGGTGGTCACGCTTCCAGTTCGAGACATTACGCTAGTGGTTGACTATAGAAAACTTATGTTTTCACTTTGTCGTTTTGTTGCGACATGATTTCTGCGACTTTCTCTTTATATAGTGAAAATCATCTTAAATTACCTTTACCTAGCAATTGGAGGTTGAATATATTCTAAGACATTTCTAATACCTATTTGAACATACTTTCATTTTTCTACTTTAACTTAGATGATGGAAGGAATTAAGAAAGTAATGTTTAACATTATTGTTACCGGCGTGGCGCAGTGGGGCAGCGCCTTAGTGTAACGCGGTGGTTGTGGGATCGATCCCCACTCAGATAAATGAATTATAATTATTTTCATATCCCTGCACTAGTAGCGGAAAAAATGGGGTAGTTTGTTTAACAGCTTTACACGTGTTGACTACGATTATCTATAACATTTGATTGAACTCAAATTTTACCTTTCTGCTCCCAGTAGTTACAGCTGTGTGTGTTCGCCCGCAACTTTATTAGCGTGGACTATGAGACGTTAATGGGAAAATCCCAGATTTTCTTGATCTCAGAGTTGCCAGAAATTGTTTCTTATTACTTTGTTACACTCTCTAATCTTTCTAATGTCAGGTATGTTTTGTCTGTCACTTACTCAGTGACGGAAAAGTTTTATAAATACATACATAGATGTGTTATAAGTAGAATTTCAAAACATTTGCCTATACAAATCGACCGAACAATAAAAAATATATATTTAAAATAGATTTTTAAAAATCAGCTTCATGCTGTACCGCATACAGCAGGGTAGGCAGAGGTAACTTAGTGTTAACACACTCCGTCCCCACTTCCCACCGAATTGGAACCACTGGAAGCATTGCGTCCTGAGTGGCGTAGCTCAACGCCGCGCTTTGCCTCGACACTAGAGCGAAGAAATGGAAATATAAATTTAAATAAATATAAAATAGATTTAAAATTAAATTATTCATTATTGTAAAAAACTCATCAATATTAATACTTACAAATAATATTACGTTATACGCTTATACGTTCTGTTAAGAAGGTTAGTTAGTAAATTTTTCTATATCAGCCTTTGTTTTTTTCTGTTAAAAGAAAAACAAGTGTTTTAAAAGGCCGTTGTAAATTATCTTAGCATATTATAAAGAACTGTTTTATTTCCAATAAATATTGTAATTTTCTGTATATATTATATTACTATAATAGTAGTTTTTTTTATCTAAATAGGAATAATAATTAATATTATCCGCTTTATAAAATGGAAGAGCGACTTTTTCTGCATTAGTGGTTTACAGATGTTTTTTATTGTTTTCTCGTGTATAGTTAGTGTTACTATAGTCTATTTATTTGGGCTTGAGAAAAATGTAAACAAAGTTTCTCAAACTTAAATGTGCCATTTATGATATTCGATTCCATACACATCGTTACATAGTGTTATTTACAGTGCTATTTCTATTACCTCTATAGTTATTTTTATAAAATATATTACCTGCATTAATCGTACTTGTAAAATAACCTTTTTATGGTTCGTTTATCATTGATCTCATGGTTACCTGAATAGAGTATAGATTTGTTTGTTACTGTGTACTATTTTTAGTTTTTAGATGTATTAGCTCTAAAGAATAGAAAAAAATAAATTATAAGAAGTTTATTTCTCAAGTGTTTTGAACCTGCGACCGGCTTAGTAGTCAAAATGTCTTTGGACTTTAAATCTATAATATTTAGTATAAAAAGCTCATGTTTCTATTATGTATGTCAGAATTATTGGCAACCGGAACTCCGTTATCAGCAGCAAATGGGTCAGATCAATTACCCAGTGCGTAGAGCATTGTGTAACTTACTAGTAACATGGTTAGAGAAGATTAAAGAATATTTATTATTAAAATTGCTGGACCTTATATATGAAATAGGCGGAAGGAATTTTATTATAGTATATCATTCTTAACTTTATGCTCACGCTTAAGGACAACATAAGACGCATTTTGCCTAGGCATATCTAAGAAACATGGCTGTATAATAGGGCTACAGTGTCGATGCGTATTTGGAAAAATTATATTTAAATTTTATTTATAGCTTTGTTTTGACAAGACAAACATTCAAATGGGCGGAAAGTGGAGAACGGAGTGTTTTCATACTTTCATTGATACCAATATATTATAATAGTTTCAGTTTCACCCTGTATCCCGCATGTATCAGGGCAAAGGGAGCTTAGTTTGAAGACTCCTTACTTTCCACCGAATTCTGGAGGCATTGCGTGTTGAGTGACTGAAGTACAACTATTAAATATTTCATTTCCAAGAACAACAGCCCACACTGCCTTTTCGCCATAACTGTAATATATAATAGTAAAAGTATACATATAAACTAACACTTATAGGAAATCGACGAGCAAGTGAAGGGATATTCGATATGAAATATAGAAAAAAAAAACGTAGACTAATGTCAATAAATTACGTGTTGAGTCGTCAGTTAACTGGGACACCGGAGGTTTGCAATGTATAGACATGCAGGGCTTGCGTAAATCACCGACGACTGCTATATTACTGATATAGTATAGTACCTATATTAGTAGATTTTTATATATACTAATATATTAGTGGATTTGTATGGAATACTAGTTTTTAGGTGTTGATTTGCCTGTGTGCTCTAATGGAAATAGTCAAGCTCTCCTATTTTGCTACATTTTTCATTGTTACTCCAGTCCTATTAATCTTAGCGTGAATTAATATTATAGTCTTCTCTAAATACACTATCAAATACACAAATATTTTTTCAATTCTAAGTAGTAGTTTGTGAGATTAGCGCGTTCAACCAAACGGGGAACGTTTTAACACCGGGTTCCCTCTATTTTCCCTATAAAATGCGGGATACAGGTAAAGCTAAAAAAAGATTTATACATCAATTTATATATAAATATTAAAAACACTCACCAATTCTACACTATGACCACTCTTGTTATACATTTTGCTTGTTATCAGCATTGTCTCACATTACTCATCGTATAAAAATATAATATGCAGTTCAAAGTCTAAGTACCTAACTCTATACTCTGCGCAGTAATTGTAGACAACTTCTTTGTTAGACGGTCACTTTGCGAAGTAGTAATTAGACAAATTACTAGATGTCTAACTGCTTATAAAGATAAGTGGATGATGTCTTATATTTAAACCACAGTGGCGCAGTGGATCGCGGCATCCGTAAATGCGTAGGTTGTGAATTTGATTCCAGGTCGGAAGTATAATCTATTTTTAAGATCTTTTGGGAACCCAACCGGTATTAATCAGCGAACTTTTGAGTGACGCAGGGGCCGATTCAAACTCGAAGAATCCATTGAAACGAAATATTTAATTAGCTGCGCCACTCAACACGTAATTCGGCGAAAAATGGGAAATCTACGTGTTTTAATGGGAACGGAGTGTCTTAACACTAGGTTCCCAGGTTTCCTCTGCCTGGGTAGCCATGTGCGGGATATAGCGTGAAGTATATATATTTTGTTGAGTAATATTGTCAAGTATAGTATACGATGCAAATGAGGTGTAGGTATGACGCGCTAGTATATATAACTAATTTGCGTAATTATATGTATTTCCTGATTTACTACTGGCATTTGGCTGTTACTTGTCCTATATTTTAAAATTATAAAATAATAATATCTATTTATTATTAGCAGTAATAAATTAATTTTTAACAAAAAGAAAAACCGACTTCTAACAACGAACTAAAAAGTGAAAAATAATTTTACAAAGATTTTATAATTTTGAAGTCGGTGCCAAGTAAAACAAACAGGCTTAGTAATTAGATAGTGTAGTAAGGTTGTTGTAGCATTAGTACGATGGTAACGAGATTACAGAAGAGAATAATATACCTAATATTACTTTTAAACTCATATATTCTCCGTACTCGTGTTATCATTTAAATGTGCGGTAAGACTATGTGTCAATATTGCATTGAAAATGTTGAAATATAATTTGTGTCCATTTTAATTGGTTATTGACTGGGATTATTACAGTATTATCAATTTTCTGTTTTATATGGTAAAAGGTAAATTATATGGAAAATTACAGCAGTGCTAAGTTATAATTAAAACTTGTTAATAAAGAGAAACAAAGCGATGTCCGCTTAACTCTTTTAAAGTACGCGTCGGATTTTAATATAGCTTATACAAAAATACGTAGTGATTCAAGAGGAAGGTTTGAAGGAAAGTTTGTATGATACATGCATGTTTTAGAGAAAACCCGAGTCGAGAATGTCGAAAATTATTCATGTCATGTTATTCTTTTTTTGTAAAATGTGATTTTTTTATCAGCTATTTTTACAGCTATGTAGCCAGAACTGTGTGGTCTGCACGAGCAAAACTACAAATGGAATAGTAGTTAATAGTTATGTTGAAATCGCAGAGCCCGGACAAACACAAAAATAGTATAACTGAAAAAAACACAGTTATATATATATGTATAAAACCGTAAAAGTAAAATATTAGTAAATTTAATTTCTAATAAGCGTTCCGCACATTTATCCTCGATTTTTTTAACTTAATGCTGTATCCCGCATATAGCAGGGTAGGCAGATTGCGCGCTATGCCTTGTCACCGTTGCAAAGAAGCGAAAATGTTAATAAATGATAATTCATTACCCCGAGTTGGAATTGAACCCAGAACCCTCGCATATACAGACACACGCCTGTGCCACAGCGGCACGGCGGCCTTAATTTCTGATTAAAATCCTCGAATTGTTCATTAAAATCACTTTTATAACCTATTTAGGTATATAAAAATGTTTCGTTTATAAAAGTACTTAATAAATATCAACAACTTACGAAAAAAAAAATGTTAAGTGCAAGGTAAGTCTCTTTGCCTCGCTAACTTGAGACCTTGACAATTAAATAACGTTTATTCGAAGAGAATTTTCTTAATGATCTCAATTAAAATATTTCTTGTCAGACGAGTTTCCTTATTTTATTATTGTAACTAGACAGTAGGTACCTACTGCAAAATGATATTTTATCCACATTCTGGCTGGTTTTTATATCTAGAAGGTCAATAGTTCCTCGTTCCGCGAAAAGGTTAGCGCCTGACTCTAAATGAGATGGTTTTAGGTTCGTTCTCCACCCAAGGGAATAAACTATTTTCGTAGAGTTAGACAGTAGAGTTGCAGCCAAGAATTAATCGTTTCCGAAAATGAAAGAGAATTGATAGATTAATTAATTGATTGTGCTGTGAGTGGAAGTCTAAAACTTAAGTTGATCAATAAAAAAAGTGATTCCATCCAATGTAGCAACATTTCACTATAGAAAGCAGATAAATTTCGTGGACCTCCTCCGCTTACAAATTGTGAATTCCCTATTATGTTGGATGTTAGACCCCCGAATCTCCCGTGAACCCCTGGGGGTTATCTCAACTAGTATTAAGAATATTCCTAAATAAGCAAAGGCAAATTATTTTATTTATGTAAATAGAGATTTCATACAATTGTTATATTTGCTGCCTTATTATGGCAACACTGGAAAAAAGGCGTATCCTCCAGCCCATCCATGCATAGAAATTGTGTAAGACTATAATATAAAACTGATTCAAGTAATCAACTACAATATCGTTATTCTGTATCGTTTTACGGCGATTAAAATCAGATTTGGCAATCCACGGGCAACGGATAAGATAATTATTATATTGTTAGCAATAGGTGCATTTACTGTTGATCCTTTTTTTATTTGATATTTTTTATTATATGTAAAGATTATAAAGTTTTAGTTTGATGCCAGTCGTGGCGCATGGTATTCCCATATCCACGTTAAATACAATAAAGAATAATATTATTTAATTATTTAAATTTTAAGCGTGGAACGGAGTGTCTTAGCACTAGGTTGCCTGGTTCCCTCTGCCTGCTCTGCTAGCTGCGGGAGACTGCGTGAAGCTAAAAAATGCATGAAAATAAATGTAAAAAAGTTTTCCTTCATTTAATAGACATAATAAGAATATTAATTGAATTGCAAAAAAGATGATACAATAAGGACAGAAACTCAAGGCTCTTTAGTAAGATATGATCTTGAAACTTGCTATGCCTAGTAATCCAATGAAGTACTTATTTATAACTCACCTTTTGCTTTTTGTTTTTTTATTTCTGCAATTGATATATTCAAAACGACATATCGTTGGGTTAGTTTGAAAACCTGTTAAATCTGTTTTATTTCTCCGTTGTATACATTTTATTATTGAAAATAACAACATATTTATGGGGATCGAGCTTACAACCGTTGCGTTTCCAGTCACGCACTTGTGCCACTGCGTCACAACGTCCTCATTTTATTAGAAAAAGCTAAATTTATAGTAATTTTAAATGAGGTGCCCCAATTTTCATTCTATCTCATTATTTATTTATTATTAATTTATTGAGTAGTCTTCATAGAGAATAGGATTTTTTGTTCACATTTTTATTTAATTTACTTGGCAGTGCTATTCCTACTCCGAGAAATGTTTATATTTAGTAATGCACGTGTTTCCTTAGTCAACTTTATGCGATGTTGTATTTTGCAATACTTACGCAAAGCATAAGTATATGAAATCTTTAAATATATGAAGTCAGGATATTATAAGAAATCTTGAATTAATTCAGATTTGATGTACAAACACTTAGTGATTAGTCACTATGTTTTCCAATATTTTTTTACAACTATATCTTTTCCTTTGTCGCCAGGACATCCGGAATGGAGGGCAGCATCACAGTAAACGGCATGGAGCGCAATCTGTCGAGCTTTAGAAAGCTATCGTGCTATATCATGCAAGATAACCAATTGCATGGGAATTTGACTGTTGAAGAAGCAATGGCGGTAGCGACTGCTTTGAACTACCGAGTGCTACTACGAGAGCTGATAAGGAAGAAGTGGTATGTTGACATTAAATTTTATAGTTTAACTATCATTATACTGTGGGCCTGTGTCGACTGCATGGTTGTGGTTCAAACTTTTCCTNAGGGTGTTGGAACATTTTTCATTTTCTGTAGTTTTGGCAAAGTAT
>HE669859.1:0-43334 GCA_000313835.2 Heliconius melpomene melpomene
TGATCATGCACATATCCTCAATCTGTCACCCCACTCAACATGAATCCGTATTGGTAAATTTTATTGAGTTTTTTATATAGCAGCTCAACGCCACACTATGTCTTTTTGTCAGAGCAGAAAGAAAATGAATATATTGAAATATTTTATTTTCCCGAGTGGGAATCAAACCCACAATCGTCACACTTACAGTCCCACGCTTGTGCCCCCGCTCCACGACAAAGCTCTAAGACATTTCAATACGAAAAAATCGTAAAATGATTTTATTGATTTTTTAAAAACGTTTCATGACTAATAATTATAAGATATTTGATTTTTATTACTACGTTTGTAACGAACATGTCGGTTGTAGGTTACATACCTACTCGGTGGAACGAATTATTTTACTTTCTTTGCTCTGATAACGAGACATAGCTAGACATTGAGTTCCAACACATAATGTCTCAAAAAGTCGGCAATGCGTAACAAACAAATGTCCTAACACGAGGTGCTCTCTCCTTACCCTGCTAAAAACTAAAAGTAAATAAAAAATTCAGTGTGGAACTAACCTTAAAATTACATAAAATATATCAGATTCACGCTGTATCCCGCACACAGCAGGGTAGGCAGAGGGAACCTAGTGTTAAGACATTCCGTTGCCCGCTTTCCGCCGAAATTTGAAGCTATTGCGTGCTGAGTGACGGAAATCAACGCCGCGCTTTGCTTCGACACCAGAGCGAAGAAATGGAAATATAAATTTCAATAAATATTTAATTTCCTCGCAATAATGATGATGATGATGATAATATTTGTTCCACTACGCCATGATTGCTCAAACTTAAAATTGTATATATTTTTAGGTTTTCCATCCATGTAGCATATACAATGGCCAAGTATGGAATGTCAATGTGTGTTCTTGGCATGAGTGAAGAGTTCAAACCGCTTAATATAGGAGTAAACGCGTTATGGCCAAGAACAGGTAAATATTTTAGGTCCCCTTTGTATCCTACACGTAGTAGGCAAAGGGAACGTGGGAACCTAGTGTCAAAGCACTCTGTTCCCATTAAGATACATCCGTTCCCCACTTGCCGCCAAATTTTGGATGTATGTTGAATTTGCTTTGAAAAATTGAAAATATGAAATAATTCATTTTTCCAACTGGGAATTAAACCCAATAACCGTATCTTTTATAGTCACATGCTTGTGCCACTGTGCCATGATGGCTCTATATAAATTAGGCAATTTATTCGTACTAATATGTTTTTTTAATGTGTTTTCAATTTTTCTTTATTTATTTTAGCAATTGCCACCGCAGCTATAGAGATGTTGACAGGTGATACGTCCACGAGCCGCAAACCTGATATAGTGTCTGATGCCGCTTACGTTATGCTTTGCAAGTGAGATCTATTTTTTCTTTATATTTATATAAAATATTACGTATAAATGATTTAAAGAAGTGAAGTGATAGAAAATAGAGAATTAAGGTTCTAAACACTAAGTTCCCAGGGCCCTACCCTACAGGATACAGCGTGAAGCTAAAATATAATAATCTGCGCGGCTGTTGCATAAAAACGCAATGTATATCACAAGTATCACATATTATATTAAATTAGGTTGTTTAGTGTGATTACAATTGCGATTGAATTTTAATAAAATTATCATTTTAAATACAATACACAGGGTGTAAATCAAATATACAGGGTAGAAGAGGCAGCGCTCCTTTTACTGGAATTGCATATAGGGTAAAATATTGCAAACCCAGACCTAAGAAATTAATCCAAATCAAAATCCTACGTCCAACCTTTTATCCATACATGTATTTCGTGTGACACACACATACATATCCGACGTTGCCGTTTTGACAGGTAAGTGTGTGCGTGTTTATGTTATACTTTACAAATGGCGTTTTATTTTAAAACGATAATTTTATTATTTATTTTGTTTGAAAAAATAACTTTTTCATTTTTGGGAATTATTTTAGACTTTAGACTACGTATAATAGACTTTTATAGAGTAGTTAAAACTGTGGTTTCATTTAAAGTAGTGCTGACAATTCCACCCTACATTGAAAAGTAAAGTTTCAGAATATTCAATAAAACAGTTATTTTGTAGCAATTTTATCAAACAAAATACTTTATATTGATATATTTTGTATTTACAAACCTTAAATTACAGACCATAGAAAAAAAAATATTTTGAGTCTATAGCTAGCTAGTTTGTTTTTCACTTGAAATAATATTTAGTTGTACATTGTGGATTTTCTTTGGTTTGATTGAAAAGCTGCGTTGCTGCTTTCACGCAATTTATCAACCAGAATATAAAAATTAAAAACTAAAACAATTTGCTGCTTTTGTAGCGGTGCTAAAAACATAATGGATTCTAAGAAAGATTAAAACCAATGCAATTTTTGCAGAGACCCAAAACAATATACTGGCAACTTTGCAATTGATGAAGACGTTCTTAAAGAAAATGGCGTCAAAGATTTAACTCCCTACGCCTGTGATCCAAGTGAGTACAAATTATTACATGTTTTTTTTCATTTTTCTATAAAAAAAAACTTATGACTTATGAATATTTATAGGAAAATAGATTAATTACCATTAATTTATTTAAATTAATGGTAATTATTTATATGTTAAATGATTATGATAATTATATGTTAAATGTTTAGCTGCCACTCGTTAATAAATAATAATAATGCTTTTTTAATTATAATCCATGTATAATTACATAAAAAAAATATTTTGACGCTAAATATTAAATTATTAGCGCGAGGTATAATAGTGTGAATTGAAGACATAAATGGATGAAAGTAATATGTCGCATTTTAAAATTTCCGAGGTTTTGAACGCATGATTGATGAATTCAAATACATATAAAAAATTACAAATCTTAAATGCCATATGTTTTTGATAAAGCAATTTTCTTATTAAAATGATGTTTAAAGAAATATTTAAAATTTCCTTAGAAACATCGAGAAATCTATTTCTTAATGGTCTCTACTGTTGGGAAGTTTATGAACAGTCAGTTCAGTTTTTAGTTTGATTTTGACATAAAAGCTATAAATTTCGCGTCATATCATCCGTATCCATTTGTATGGATCTTTGTCTTCAATAAATACAGAGAACGTGGATAACTTGTTGATCGACGGCTTTCTGGACGACCCGGCCTCGATGCTTCATCATCAAAGCATCTCGGCGGTGTCCTCACGACAGTACCATACCAGTGTTGTACGGTATAATGAAAAGGTTTGTTTTGTCAGTATGAAAAATATTGTGAAAGTACGAATCATAGTGTAGACCCGACCAACTCGCGTATTGTATTAGCCAAATAGACAGGATATTTTTAAGCCTTATTTGTATGTATTTTTTGCTTAATTAAGGAATTAAGCAAAAAATACATGCAAATAAGTTTAATTTCTATTTGTCATTAAATATAGAAATATGGTTTTCATTTCCGTTTTAATAAATCTGTGACTAAATCAATTTAGTTTGATTATCTGAACACCCATTTTTCCCAATTAGTTCTGATAACCGAGTTTCTACTTTATTAGTGAATTAGTTTTAGGCTATAGAGGAAAACAATAGTTTGTAAAATAATTTAAAAAGTATTTTAATTGCTTTTTTGATTGGCTATTCAGTATATAATATGGTAATATTAGAATATATTTCTAATTTAATAAGTTTTAGTATGTGTCGTTTTATTTAATAATATGACTTGTAGTATGTTTTTAATTTTTTTACCCAATTTTTATTCATTGTAGATCAAACGTTGAACAAATATTTTGTAATTAGCTCATAAGGTTAATCATTTTAAAATTAGTGGTTATAATTTATATAGCATTTTCGAATATTATGTTATATTAGTGTATAAATTGCGCAGGCAAATTGGTATTTCTTTTTTTTTTAATGTTTAGTTGACTTATACTTAAAACATCGCGCATATTTCAAATAAAAAAAAACATCTTTATGAAAATTGGCCTCATATTTGTTCGCAGGTCATGTGAACGATCTATTACCCGACTTCTTTTTGGATGTGCCCGGTGAAAAAAAAGAAGCTACCAAAAAGGTGTGAAAATACCAAAACACAGTATTTTATTTAAATATAAATTATGACCACTAATTTTATTTTATTTAAATAAATTGCCATATAAAACAATAAATTGCATTATGCTATATGAGTCTATGTTTATTACTGATATTGGATATTATTAAATAAGATAGCAACCATTTGAAATCTAATCTAACATTTTCATTCTTGCCATTGTATATAAAACAGATAACAAATTATTATACAGATTAAAATGTGTATATTTATTTGTATTTATAATCTGTATTTATTTTAATATTGCAGGGTGAATCTGGTGGACAAATACCAGCATTATTTGAAGTAATCAACAAAAGCATTAGTCCTGAGCTAGTACAGAAAACTCAAGCCGTATTCCAATTTAATGTTAAAGGTATTAGGCTTATTTTTCCTTTTTTTATTTTTATTGCAGAAATTAATTATCAATTCGCAATATAATTTTTTTAACAGACGAAATATGAAAGAAAGAAAGACTATAGCTAGTCGAGTTTAGGATGAATGTTTCTCGCTCTCGTAACAAGACAGCGCAACTTTGCCAGTCAACACTTTATTTTGAAAATTAGGCAAAAAGTTGGTAATGGAGTGTCCCAACACTAAGATTCCTCTATCTATCCTACTATACGCAAGATCTTATATCCTATAAGCTAAGAAAATTATACTTATAAATTCGTATTTCGGCATTCTTTATATTAATATTTTTATTTATATAATGCAGGTAAAGAAGAAGGTATATGGCATTTGGACTTGAAGAATGGCGATGGATCTTGCGGGCAAGGCGAACCCAAGAACCCACCAGATGCAACTCTTACAATGGACAGCAATAACTTTGCCGATATGTTTGCTGGTAACGTTAAGAATATATTTTTATGTTAATACTAGCGGACGCGCGCAGCTTCGCTAGCTTATTTAGGGGTGAATTCTAATAAACCATAAAACATGTGTTCAATGAAATATTTTTAAGACTCGAAATTTCAAATTTTATAAAAATTGGTGCCGATTAAAAAAAATCGATACAAACTTTCAACCCCTTATTTGCACCCTTAGCGGGAGAATTCTAGAAAACTATGAAACACGTATTCACTTAAATACTTTTAAAAATCTAAATTTCAAATTTTATAAAAATCGGTGCCGATTTAAAAAAAAACCATACAAACTTTCAACCCCTATTTCACCCCTTTAGAGTTAAAATTTTTCAAAATCCCTTCTTAGTGGATGTCCAGATTACGAAAGTTAACGTCTGTCCAAACTTTACGTTTCTACCATCAGCGGTTACGGCTGTGCGTGCGTCTTACCTCAGTCAGTGAGGAGTCCTTTTATGTATATAGATTTAAGTTGTAAATGATTTTTTAAACCAAAAATATATTTATTTTTTATTTCTTACAGGTAAATTGAAAGCAACAAATGCCTTTATGATGGGCAAATTGAAGATAAAAGGAGACTTGCAGAAGGCCATGAAGTTGGAAAAAATGATGAAATCACTGAAGAATAAAGTCTGAAAAACTAGATATTTTATACAAAAAGTAAAATTAGCAGTCTTGTCCATTTTATGACTTGATGATTAGTATTTTTTATTCAAATGAATTTGATAATACATTTGAAATTCTGAAACTCTTGCAGCTAAATAAGTTAGCAAAAAAAAGAAATGTATTGATAAGTTGCTTTTTATTTGTTTTGTCAGATATGTACAAATATTTTAATTTTTAAAATTGTTTTAATATTTTTCGTTGGTTATAAAGAAATAACTGTTAATATATTTTACATGTACTATATTGCAAATTTAATGTTTTTCTACACTGGTTAATATGTAAGAGTAAGAAGTTTTACAAGTTTGTTATTATGTATAGCCTGACAAGAAATTTTCATAGTTTGCGCGATCTGTGTTTACTTATGCAGAATGCATATTTTTCATTCACAACACTAAAGTACAGTAGAATGCGACGCCAAGTGTCAATTACTGCGACAGTTTATATAAATAACACAAAGGTATAGATAAAACTAACACCTTGTGTTTATTTAACTTTACTGTAATATATATTTTCCGTTATTAATATTTTTTTTCAGGTGGTAGGCTTATCAAATTAACTTTCTACTTTTATACTATTAATTCAGTCTTTAAGAGTCTTAATTTTTTATTGACCAATCTTCATCGTGTCATCTCCATTGTACTTGACAACTGAAATATGAAACTGAACAGACGCACAACTTTCAATTTGGAATTTTATGCACATGACTGTACATGTGCAAGTCAATTATCATGACTATGTTCAACTTCATAAATGATTTGTCAGGCTATAATAATTTTGCTAGTTTTGTATATAGAAAATATATTTTTAAATTGAACTAATGTATAAGAATGTCAGCGACTGAAATATTTCTATAGTTAAAATAACACACCTTCTTCTTTGCCACCAAAAAAAGTATTTTAATATAACCATTTTAAATATGTGAATTACAACAACTACTTTAATTTCAGGGACAATAAATAAATATTGAAGAATATTTTTCTACAAATATTATACAGATTGTATCAATAAATAAATATGCAATTTAAAAAAATGTTTAATTTCAATCTGCGTTATAATTTTAAGATAAGAAGCTTTGTAAGTTATCATACGAAAAATATATTAGGGTAGTTTATATTGAAATATATGATAAGACTTGATAAGGTTTGCTTAATTGGCTGGAATACTGAATGGTCTCCAAGTGTGGATGTCCTTAATTATTTTTCTAAATATTATTCCCTTAGTAACAACAATGTTAAAAAGTGTATAATTATCAAATGTCTTCATATCATTAATAGGTAAATAATTAATGTTTTATTTGGCTTACCACTGCCATACTGGTTTTGTGACTTGATAAAAATATTCAGCAATAGTTGGAACTTTTTGCAAACCCACTTGAAATTACTAATTAATAAATTAGCACTCTAAAAAGTTAAGAAACGTGAATTAAATAAATTACATTACATATATTCTAGAAAGTTGGTTGTATACATAGATAATGATTAAAATAGTTAGCACATTGCATTACTAATAATATTTTCGCCAGCAAGTAATAATATTGAGTAATATTGAACCACAAAGCGTATTACGCTATTTTCGTAACATTTGAGTGACAACAAATTACATCAGATGTTACACGATAACCTTTCTTATCACAATTAAATTCTCCCGCCTCTTAAAATTGAACCGTCCTTCAGTTCAGATTGTTTGTCTAGCTTTCGGTGACCAGTCACATGTCAAAGTCAAATCATAATTAAATAAATATATACTATTTTAATAAAATATTACAATGTTTTCTATAGACGCACCTGTAGAAATTCAAAATAGTGAATATTGCAACTATAGATCGCCGTTAAGTACAAGATATGCGTCGAAAGAAATGCAGTATAATTTTAGTGACCAAAAGAAATTTTCTACGTGGCGGAAACTGTGGATCTATCTAGCAAAAGCAGAGCAGGTATGTAGGATATGTTTACGAAAATCTGTATTTTATTATATTTTCGGTTGTGTTGATATAATTTTTGAGGTTATGTCACATCGATCGGATACGCGCTACAAATTTTTGAAGAACATAAAATATTCTGTTTTATTACAAAAAATAATAATTTTTATATTGTTAGAATAATTAAATAATTTTATAATTAACATTTAAAGGTCACAATATAAGTTATATACATTTTTAAATTGGTTCAACTTAGTTTTTAAAATATTAATAGTCGTCACGGAATTTAAAATCCAAATTGTCTATTTTTTTTAAATATAATTTTGCCTTTATTTTATCTAGGACAGTTGTATCTCCTATTTTTGGCAATTTCTTTTAAAAGCTAATAATCCTTAATACACTATGTTTCTAGATACTCCTATTAACATAACATGGGCTCAATCTGACTCACACTTAATTTTAATTGAATAAGTAAGTATTTTAAAAATCAAAATCTAATGTAATTCCAATATTTTAAATATTGGAACATAAATTGAGAATCCATTTTTGGGTCAAAAACCCATGTCTAGAAAAATATATATATTTTTAAACTATTCGAATGAAAATACATAAATAAAATAATATTTAGAGAAAGAAACATATTTTTTATATTATTTTGCGAGTGGGCCATTTTGACAGACGTTATGTTCTAGGGTTAAGCGTGATTTTTAGCGTTGCGTAACTATTATTTATTGTAGCTCATAAAAACAGTCGTACACAAACATTTCCAATTGTTCTTTTCTAACTTTTATTTTATGTGCAATAAATAATATATATTATGTTAAGTGCACTAGCAAAACATTTGTATGTTTAAATAATAGCCATGTTTATAGGATTACAAAGTAATTATATTTTTTTATCAGAAGGTAAATTAATTTTTATATGCCATATTTCCCGAGAATCGTACTGAGGAAAGCGTAAAAGTAATAAAAATTTCTTCAGAAAAAAAGGATAAAAGAAAAATATAACACCAATTTGTGCAATTAAATTTATTTATAAAGTTAAATACAATTACGTTATATACAAACAACCGAGTCACAACATTTATTTATGTGATTCACCTGGTTACCTGTTAATTAATTAAATTACACGAGTACCTTTTTATATTAAAAGCATATTTAAGGTAACATTAGCGCCGGATTATAATGTATGCAGAAATAAAAAAAAAGCATTTCACTCTTATAACTTACATTCATAAAGTAGTTATCTGTATATTTTATGTATCTATTTACCACTTTCGAAGATAAATTTTATTAATTTAATAAATAATGTGAAACTCTTTATTTATTATTTCATACTATTCAGTAAATAAATATTTTTTTAAATACAATCAGTAATTTTACACTGAAAAAATAATTAAATACTAAAAAAAATACTGGTTAAAAAGAAAATGTTATTTTACTTATTAGAAATATTACATGAAGATATAGGACAGAAAAATAAATTAAAAAAAAAACAAAACTTAACTACCACTGGACGGATACTGATTACTGCTTTGGTCTTCTTAAATATTCTTAACAACTAAAATAATTATAAATTAAATTATTTAACTTAAATAAGAAAATATTAAAAAATTATAATAATATGATAAGTTTTTATTTTAGAGGAATATAAAGCAATATAGTATTTTATATTACCAATATTTATATGCCCGAAATATTAATAGCAATTGTTTATATTTTCATTTTGATCAACCATAATACGTTAAGGGTTAGTATTTAAAAACTTTTTTATTTTGTTATGTTATTCCTAAAAATAACATTACAAAGTAAAAAATGTTATTCTTAAAAATAACCGGTGGTATTTTCGTTTATTGTTAAAAAAGAAATGGTTATAAAAAAGTAATACTTTCAGGAATGTTTTTAGTATTTGCAACGATTGTATACACAATGCCTAAAATAAAAAAAGTTATTCTAATAAAACTTATACCATTTTCCATATTTTACTCTTAAATATAATCAGCTTAGTAATAAGAATAATAATAAAACTTAAATTATTGTATAATCTATTTTTATGTTTAACTTGCACCGTCTCGGCCGAAAATTACGTACGTTTCTATATTAGTGGAAAGCTGCTATATAGCGGGACAACAAAGCAAATTATCATATAATTATATCAATATTTACGTATATGAAAAGCTACACTCTAGGACAACATAATTATTTATATACATTTATGTGATTACTATCTAAAACTTAATATTTAATACTTTGGAGTAAATAAAAATGATATATGTTTACAATTACTGAATAACTATGTTATATTTTTTATCTGTATTCGTAAAATAATGAAATTATTGATAAATTTTATTAGATACTTATTATATACATACATATTTATTTATATCTTATTATTTAGTAATCAGCTTCCTTCCTAAAAGTAAGAAAAGCGTGAACAAGGAACACAGCGGCGTCGACAACGGCAAAAACGCCGGATGAAATAAGAAGGTTGTAAACCTCCTTATTGGGTCGAATGTTCGTGTAGTATGATCTGTGCCAGTCTGAAAAGAAAAAGTTGATATAAGTAATTTAAAACTTTCACTCAGTCATTCGTCATTAGTGTCATTTCTAATTTTATTTGTGAAAGTTGTAAATGATGAAATAGATTTTATAGAACATAATTTACATTATATACATTAAAAACATATGTAGGTATATAGCAAAATCTACTAAAACTCTACTCTCTACTAATAATAACATGCTGCAATATAATTTAATCTGTGGATTCAAAGTAAACAACGTTTATTAAAAAAATAGAGATATTTTTATCGAATTTTACGTAACGTAACATTCACATCGTTTATTTAAAGGTATAAAAACTTTTTAATTTCAAAAATAATACAGATTTAAACTGTGCTACTTCTTTGCAATATGTTTTATTGTTTTAAATACTTATACATAGATATATAGAAGAAAACAAATATGGCATGGAATCAATAGCTATATCCCTAGAGCCTCACGTTTGTTTATAACAGCAAATGGTTGGTTACTAATTGTGAATTTTAATGAGTGTCTACAGTTAAATACCACTCCTTACAATTGTTATATTAGTTAAGGCAAATCTATTTACTATATTGCAGTTCTTTTACATTTTAATGAAAGTGATTGGTCACTCTGGCTTATTTAGAGACCAGTGACAGCTTGACAAAATCAAACCAAGAACTTTGTCTAACTTTTCCAAAGGAAACAAAAGAAAATTGTAAATTACATAATAATCTTTTAACCGTTCTAACAACCAGAGGATCTATTAATAACTGTATATTTATATAGATAGGTCTGTACCTACGAACAGGCAAGTCGCAATTATATATAATCTTATATTCTTTGTAAGTTTAATTAACACGAACACTAGTGCTATTTAAGTCACAATAGAAATATTATACACGGTAATAATAGTTGGAGTCGTTTTATTTACTACATATATAACAGAAACTGTCGTAGCGTCGTTTTTATCTAATTTTTACAAGATATTTTGCATCTTGCGGATATGTAGAGAAAACCTAGTAAATAACTATTTCTCCACCTTAAGAATTTCATAAAAAAAAATCCTGGTTTAGTTAAACATAACGCAATTTTCAGTTTTGCCACTCAAAATGGAATATTACTGGAAAAGTGATCACTAGTGAGACTATAAATTATACAATTTACATAATATTTATAATAATAGTATCCAATAATAGTTACTACACAGAGTAAGTTGAAGATGAGAGATATTTTTGAAGGCAAGTCCGGTCTTACCTATGAAACATTCGAAATATCGGCAGAAGTATCGCTTTGGTGCCTCTACGAATAAACTTATGATAAATATAATAATAATAATTATATGTATCTTGCGTATGTATTAGATAAATATTATGTTTTATTTAGGTAAATAATTTTTTACCTTTCAATATAAGTGCAGGTAAATATCGGTAATATACTTACCATAGAAAATGATACCAGCAGCGGCAGTAAACATGATAAAGCCAATAATGGAGAAGCCGATAGAGGTCCTCCAGCCTGCTGATTCACCAAATAGTCTTGCGACTATCAGAACACCGGTGATGATGATGAAACCTGTTAAATGTGTATTTTTTGACTTTATGAAGTTTTACAACATTTTCTTGGTGAAAATGAACGGAAAATACGGAAAAAGGAGGGTTTATAAAAAAAAAACTTTTACATCGCTAAAAACAGATAAATAGAATACTACCTGGCGATATAATACAGAAAAATATATTTAAATATATTTAATTTATGTAGCTGTTCGATAGAAAATTTATTAAAAAACGCATAACTCACTTCAATGACAATCAATTTAGTTAGCACTTTCACGTTATTACGTGTATATTTAAAGTTCATTGAAACCAATTTTCCAGTTAATGAAGAAGTGAAATCAACTTTAAATTTTATCGCATAAATTCCAACGAAGCGACTTCCTAAGCAACAATATGAACTTTTGCAAAAACAAACATTAGATTGCCTTAAAATTGTAAACGTTTAATTCGATTTGAGTTTAATCAATAATTCTGTGAAATTATAATGACGACATTGGTAATTGAGAAATATTCTTTATCCAAAACTCCAAATATGCTAGGCAAAGGAAATCGAGGAACCTAGTGTTAACAGTAACACACTCCGTCCCCATTAATATATTTCTGTTCCCCACTTTCCGTCGAATTCTGGAGGCATTATGTGTTGAAAGGCAGAACTTAACGCTGCGTTTTGTCTCGTTACCAGAGCCAAGGAAAGAAAATATTAAATACTTATTCCCTCGTGTGGGAATCGAACCCACAATTGTCGCGTTACAGTTACACCCTTGTAACTTATAATGAAACTAAAACTATACGTAAGTTCAACGACAAAGGATGTTAATTACGAGGTAATTATCGATAACTTCGACTATGACTAAGTAAACTCCTAATTAGTTGCGTCATTTGCTTAGATTGTTTATTTAAAAGATATTTACATAGTTGGTATTGGATAGAATACCTACATATTTTAGTTAAAATTATTATTTTAAAACTTTTATTTAACGTCACGCTGTATCCCCCAAACAGGATAAGTAGAGGGAACCTAGAGTTAAGACACTCCGTTCCCTATTGGCCGAATTCTAGAGGCATTATGTGTTGAGTTGCGAAACTCAACTTCGCGTTTTGTCTTGACACCAGAGCAAAGAAATATTAAATATTTCAAGTCCTCGAGCGGGACTCGAACGCACAACCACAACGGGCCTCTTATTATGTTATTAATAATATCAACTTTAATGTCTTTTAGTTCTTTTAGCTTTTATGTTTTTATTCTATCACAAGATAATACTTAAATTTAGTTTTTGCGATGCAAGAGCCTTCATGTCATGTCTGACCAAGCATGAAGTGCGCTAGAATATCCGAACAATGAAATCGATTTTGAATAATTGAAAGATTAGGACAAAACTGTTAAAACGAGGCCATGGTTCTTATGCAAACTCCCGTTTGCTTATATTACTGTAATTTTCAGTTTTTGTGCAAAGTTTATGCTTATAAAGTTGCCTATTCCGTCGTGTTGCAAGGACAAGCGTGTGATTGCGGATTCGATTCCCATTTGGTGAAATTAATTATTATTTATTCATATTTTCATTTCTTCGCTCTGATACAAAGACAACAGCGTTGAGTTGCGCCACTCAAAACGTAATGCCTTGAAAATTCAGTGGAGAGTGGGGAACGGAGTGTCCCCACACCAGGTCCCAACTGCCTTCCCTGCAATATGCGGGATACAGCGTTAAGTTGTTAAAAGAAGTTAGCTATTAACCTTGTCGTTAATGCAAAGACTAGAGCTAATAAATTATTATTTTATTCTTCTTTTCCTTTAATACTTGTAAATATATCTAATTATTTTTTAATAAATAAATATGTATACATATATAACTTACTCGAATAGGCTGAGTAAATGAGTGCGATGTGACGATCATTGGATTGCACGACTTGTGGAGCAGTCAGAGCGCCCACTATAAGACCAATGGCGATCACCGCTAGGATCTGTGGAAAAATGGAAACATTTTTAAACCAAAAAACAAATAAAGATTATAATATGAATTTAAAATTATATCGGCTTCTAACGATTGTACCAATTAAATACTAAGACGAATTACAAAACCTTTAGTTTCATCTCAAGTATTATTATAGACGGCAAATTAGAAACTAAATTTCAGCATTTATCTTACATTTTTCCTTTTATTAGTTGCGTTATTCAATTAAAAAGTAATATTAAAAAAACACAATCTCATAGTAAATTAGATATAAATGGCACAAAAAAGTTCTAAGTGAAATATTAAGTGAAAGCTTCATTTGTCAATCTGATGAGTTCATTTTCTTCGTCTACCATTCGTAAATACCACAAGATGATTTAAAATACTGTTTGACTTTTACTTTCTCCATTTCACTTTTCCTTTGATTGAAGAAATGTTCATGAAATGTGATGTATCTTATTATCTTTGGTTATAATAGACAGAGGCCGGTCGTAGCACAGGAGCAAAATCGTGTGACTATGGGTTCGATTCCCACTCGAGAAAATGAAATGTTTCTTTATTTTCATTTCTTCGCGCTGGTAAATCCTTAATTAATATTTATTTGTTCTTCCATACGCTTTAGTTTAGTTATATTACTTTAAGTTCATTTATTTAGATTCACGCTGAATCCCGCATATAGCAGGAAATCTAGTGTTAAAACACTCCGTTCCCCACTTTATGCCGCTCGAGACAATGCCACTCAACCCGCCACATTTTTCCTTTTTACCAAAGGAAAGGAATAAGAGTATTATAATGTTTCATGACCCCCAAAAGGAAATCGAACTCACAACCGTCGCATCTACATACACACTAGTACCACTGAACCACGATGTATTAACTTAACGTATCGAAACAATAGATGAATTTACAAAACTAATCTCAACAATGTGTAAACTTAGTCCTCACTTTACATGTTAAGGAGAAATTTTCATAACATCGAAACAAACAAACATACATTATTTATAAAACAATGTGTTGATATCTCCTCGTCATACAATTTCAAGGATTTAGAGTACTTATACAGTCATCTGTCAGTTCTCACAGTGCCAAGGCCAACAAGTACTGGCTGTACCTGCTGATATACTTCGCAAGGCTAATCAAAGAAATCGTTAAAACTACTATTCTGTAATTTAATAATCAAGTTCAAGGTATATTTACTCGTAGAGCAGATTTTATAATGATATCGTCGTAGGGGCCTTGTGGTGTAGCGGCACAAGAGTGGATTCGATTCCCATTTGAAGAAATGAAATATTTTCATTTTCCTCTGGTAACTAGGCTAAGGCTTCGTTGAGTTCGGCTACTTAACACGCAATTCCGAGAGTTTGGCGGAGAGTTGGGAACGTAGTGTGTTAACACTAGTGATGATGTATCAAACCAGCTGGAAATAAAAGCTAACAACGCTGTGGACTGATATTATGCTAATTTGTAATTGGGTTAAAATTATTTTAAGGCAACATTTTCAATATAGAAGATATATTATATTTTTGATGATTTTATTGTTTTTAATTCTCCTCCGCTCTCTTTAATTTTTTTTTTCTTTTTCAATTCTCTCCAAAATTTTCTCCAGCAATTAAATAACGCAAGTGTCTACATTGAAAATATTTTATATGATTTTATTGTACGTGCATACCATGCATATGGTTAATCGTGCGTTAATTAAGTTTCTTAATCTTATTAATTAAGTATAACAGTAATTTATAATAATAACTATTTTCCTCCGTAATCTATATCGAAACCTAATATATCCTGAAATATTACTATAATTTCATTCATCCTGTATTTTTTTCTTGTATGTCGATTTTAAACTTACAAAATTCAAGACACTCCATCCTCCATTTTCCGCCGAATTCTGGAGTTATTGACCAGAAAATCATCAGATTAAATAAAACTTACCAGCTCAATAACCCTCAAACCGATGCACCAGTTCTGTTTGAGAGCGGCAGCGGCCCTGCTGTCCTCGGTGGACGATCCATCGTCACCCTTCTTGGCTTGCGCCTCAGCCTCCCTGTCGCCTGCCGACATGGCCCACACTACTCGCGCGCCTCCGCCGTAATCCGAAACCTATAGAAATATTTTAGGAATAAATAATATTTGGAGAGTTTTACTCTAAAAATATATAATCTCTATATTTTATTATTCTTTTAGTATTTGGTAGCTCAGCTATGGCCAAAGATACGACGTGAAAATGGATATTTCCAGAAATTCTATATTATAATTCTATAGAGTAATTGTATTTGTATTTTATTGTAAATTATATTTTTTTCTTATATCTATTGCAGAGTTATTTTTTTCCGGTTGGCTTATAGCTTTCTTATGTGTACTACACATGAGTAACGAGAAATAATAATAATTATTTTTTTAAATTTATAATATGTATTTGCAAACATTTTTTTTAAATCATCCAAAAACCCATTTAGAACAGCCAATTTGAGTTCACAAGTTACAAAGTAATAAATAACTCATTTCAACTAAAAAAAGTAATGTCTTTTTCTTAGATTTATTCCGCATATAGCAGTGTAGGTAGAGAGAACCTAGTGTTAAGACACTCCGTTCCCCTTTTCCACCACTGTTCCAATTTTGGGAGGCATTGAGTAGCGGAACTGCACGCCACGATTTTTATATTTAAATTTCAACTAATTACAAAAAAAAAAAAATATTCGTATTTCCAATAATAGCTAATATACTGATATCACCCTTTTGATAGTCCATACATAGCTATTAAAACAAATGCCATCCACCAGCTCGGAACGCACGCATCGACTTTCAAACACGCAATTATAAATATTTGTACTACTACTTTCCACTCGCCAGTATGGTTTACGGTAGTATTGATTTATATATAAATTGATTTGATTTAATATTACTTATATGCAATAGAATCCATTTTTGTTATTATTTGTTAAAATATTTTCAATTATTATTGTAAACTGAATAGCGGAAAAGTATTTTAAACGCATATTAGCAGCTTCCACGAACGGAAGTAATGGTAAAAGGTTCATTCCAGTTTTACATTGGTAATCAATTATTAATGAACATGTATTATATAATTATGTTTAAAAGATAATAAAAATATTTAACAGTTTCTACATTTTCATGTTTATTTAGCTGCCCTATTATTAATTAGCCCTAAATGTATCTAAACTGCATATACTATATATAGTTCTCATAACTAAATGCTAAGAACACGCTTATGTATAAAATATTAAATATCCAGGATAATGGAAAATATTTCTAGAACGCTACATTCTTTAAGAAGCTTTTTTCAAGACGTATACGTATCGATGTTATCGTAGATAATAGTCACCCTTATAAGAGCTAAGAGCCTTATAAGAGTTACCCTTAGATCTTATAAGTTAAAAATAAAATAAATGGAAATATTATTACAATACAAAGTAAGAATAAAATAAAATCTAATTGTTAACAAGAATTTTTAAAAGACAAAACTCTTTTTTAATTAAAAAAACGATTTACCAAAAAATTTCAAAACGTCCACTGGCTGGATAGATAAATCAATCACAAACACAATTCTAAATTCAAATGTCACTGAAGATTTCGTTCGACTTTGGCGCGAATGCAACGGGAAATACGACTTAGTAATGCGTTAGCCGCGGCCCGACTGTGGCTCTGTTGCCGTTGTACATCATCATTTTACTTCACCATTGCTATATTTGTGACTTCCCGAGTTCCCGCCCTTATTGGATAGAGAAAATTCTAAACAAAAATCACCCGCTGGAGCGTAGAACCGGTACGTAGTACTTGCGTAGCTTTTATTTTGTTTTCAATTATATGGGACAAACGAATAGTAACATTCCAATGAATAAAGGAAAACCGATTTATTTAATGTCGATAATGATATTGGTATCGATATCATTACATAATTCTATTCTGAAATACATATAAATAAACTGGCCTATTACATAGATCTTCTCTTTTCCCCGTTATTAGAAATGTCGCGATGCTTATGGGCGACTAAACAAAAATATAGATAAGAAATGGACATTTGCATGAATTTGAGTAATTATGTATGAATTAAATTAGTTTTAAGCAACCTACAAAACCATTTGATAACATTCTAACAGTATCCCGATTGTATTGATTCTAAAAGAATCATTATATAAATTTACGTTTTATTCAAGTAGGATTTTAAATAATACCCTACTCCATTATTTTACAAAAGTCACATAGACTCGTTCTCATGGCTCCATGTCAAGGCTTAAATATAATTGTCACGTAAGATGGTCTATTATAACACGAATATAAAACGCGGAAGTTCCCTTGACAATTTGTCACTAGCTTGTACTTGGTAGAGCTTAGAAAAGTACAATAAACAATGCCATCTTATTTAATATGTTTTACTTATAAAATTATAATATGTATGTGATTTGTGCCGTTAAAAGATACTAGTGTTGACATCACACAGATGTGAGAGGAGATCTTCTCATTGGGTTAGGTTAGGTAGGATTTAGTTCGTTTAAAGGGAACGATGGGATTGATAATTTTGTATTAAAATTACTTAAAAAGTTTCTAAAAAAAATAGATTACTTAACTAAACATCTGCTTTCCCTTGTGTACTGACCGTATACCAACTGTATTTTGTGTATTGAAGTGTAAAACAGAGAGATGCTCAACTATATTCTCTCATCCTCGCCAGATGGCTGAATAAAACAAAAAAATCTAGAAAAATGAGCATTGGTCTGACTTTTAACTGTGAAACGTGTTTCTAGTAACGCAATCTATAGCATCTCAAAACCAGATTAGTTACTATTCTATTTTCTATGCCACTCTAGGATCCCTTCAAGATTTATAGTGACAGCTCATCTATAAACGGTCATCTCATGAATACCGTAACGCTTGTAAGATTCAATTGAAAACTGCTATTAACTTTACTAATTTAACAACAATCATGTTGCTGATTGACACCGTCGTCATAATGACATGACTGACTGACTGTAAACACGACAGTAGTGGGTTCAATGACGAAGTGTCTTAACACTAGATTCTTTCTGCCTACAGTATACATAGTTATTTTAATAAATTAGTAAATTAATTTGGGTACCAAAATATTAAACTATAATTAATAACTAATCTTCTATATATATAAAATCGAAAATCACTCACTCATCACGAAATCTCAGAAACTACATGTGCTAGGAATCTCAAGTTCATTTTCATTTTGCATAGGAGTTACTTATAGGACGTAGGTGCTCGCTAAGACGGGAATTTGTAATATTCGACTTCTAAGGGGTTGTTTTTGGGGTTGAAAGTTTGTATGAAATTTCGTTACTACAAATACTAGGAGTTTGAGAACTTTGCATGGACGTCACTTATAGGACGTAGGTACTCATGGAGACAGAAATTAATAATAAAGTAGTTCACGCAGGCGAAGCCGCGGGTGGGCCGCGGGCGGGCCGCTAGTTATTGTATATAGTTCATATTATGACTATCGTTTAAAGCAACTCCTGCGTAAAGGCTAAAAAAAGTAACTTCTAATAGACATAAGTAATTCAAAAGCTGTGAAGCGAAAATCGTAACACTCAACATTGACTGTTGAGTAGCGGAACTCAACACCGTGGCTTGCCTCGTTATCAAAGCCACGTCTGGGCTTACCTTAAACTAAATCTACTCGCTAAATTTCTAATCATTCAATATTTTTTTTTAATCAGGTGAATGACTTTTAACATATGCTGAACAATAAGCGAGGTAACTGGGTGACGTTTGCTTAGATGGCTTCGATAAGCTTCCTATTTGTTTAAGTGCATTAGAAGTTCTGTTATATTACAGTTAGGTAGCTTTTGTTATTGATGTTGTAATAACATGTTAAAGTATAATAACATTTTTTTTATAATATTTCTTTGTTTTTTTAAGTTTACGTTGTATCCTGCAAATAGTAGGGTGGTTAGGGGGAACCTAGTGCTAAGTCACTCCGTTCCTTTCGAGACACTTCCGTTACTACATTCTTACTTTACACTTCGACTGGCCTGATTCTTTGTTTCTTTATTATTTATTTTCTGTCCTGTCCCAAAAGTATATTCTAAAATTATGGTATTTTTTAAAATTATAATATAACTTATACCATTATTTTTAGTAAATGTGTTTTTATGTACAATAAAGAAAATATTTATTAGAAAATATTACAAACTTAGAAAACATAATTTAATATAAAATTTAAAGTTACGCTCAATTTATTAACTTACTTAACCGTTTAATATTTTTTTAAACATTTTTCTACTCAATCGCACCCAAGATTTATCGCCAGATCGTTTATATGCAGTTATTCGAAAATTGAAAAGCCACTTTCTAGTGTTTTCCGGTCTGGAAGTCGCGCATAACTTCATACGTACGTGCGCACGCACGCCGGTTACTTCTGTGTACTACAATATAGTACAATAATGGATGACGAATGTGGTGGTACTGCCACCAGTAATTAATAGATAAGTACCCGTGAGGTTTAGTTAGGCTACCTTTAGAAAAAAGCGGAATCTTCATCTTTTATTCATTTCAAATCTATAAAGGGAAGTTTTCTTGCTATTTTTTTTTGAAAAAACAGCATAAAAAAGAATAAGCTAAAATATCCTCTTATTTTTAAAAGGAAATAAAACGAATAAAATTTACAATGTAATATTTTAATTGTAAAGATTTTATTTCTCTTTATAATTTGTTTTTGAATTTGAACAGGTAATTGAAATATTTAGAAATATCCTTATTTCCTACTATAAAACTAGAACATATATTATGACGTTTGTTTCATATATTACACGTTTAATTCAATATTTCCTATAGGAATATTGAATATTTAATAATTGTTTCTGGTAATTTCAATAAATGTTACATTTAAGTAGAATATTATTGGTCTGAAAACTGAAAATAATGCGTCATAATGACTAATTACCACAGTGCTGTTTTCAGTGGGGATTATTCATTTTTGCTATTGATAATAATTCTATAGGTGTGTGGCAATACTCTTTACCTCATTTTACTATATTATTATTTATGTTTTCAAAGGTTACCAATTTAAATGCAGTTTTCACTATTGTATTTTGACAAACTTCCCATTTATTCCCGACTGCTAAGGAAGGGTTATTGCTTTTTCATTTAAATCGGTCCATAAATGAACAAAACAAAATCTTGCTACTTACTTGACAAATTTATTACAAAAATATTATTTTATCGAATTGACAGAAACAGAAAAATTAATACGAGTATTAGAATACAAAAGTAAATAAATAAATGTGACGTTCAAGCGGGCGAAGCCGCGATCGGGTCGCTAGTTCGCGAATAATTTTACTTATTACTTAGAATGACAAAGGCAACTAAAGTAATACCATTGACCCTTATTCAAATTATTATGCCCACGGAAAATTAACTTAAAACATATGAGCGTGCAGTCATTTCACGATATTAGTTCACGTTTCGTACTTAAGTACGAAGAAACAAACACGCATAATGTTATTGCTGGGCGTACGAGCCATTGTTCTTAGCTCGCATTCGTATTCAACGTTTTGACGTTGTTGCCATTATATTTATTATTATTTTTTCAATACACGAACTTGTGACATTGATTTCTGCGAGATTCATGTTTTAAAACAAAGAAAAGAAATTGGGAAATAACTTTTTTTTTAAAATTGTACATGACAATTAGTTATTTTATGATAGTGTCTCGCTTCTGGCGAAAGAAGCTTTTAGCTTATTGACCTAAAAATGCTTAAAAATTCCGCTTTTTCCCCAAGATAGAATCTAGCAACACTGTTTAGTAGAGCCTATTTTACTTCAATTTTATCTGCCTATAAATTGTTTTATTAATAATAAAGGTACTTTAATGGAACATATTTCACTTATTTTAATTTAATTTACGTATGAATATCTTCAATACAAACAAAGCAATGCATAAGTTGATAGTCTACTCTAACCATCAATGGCCGTCATGGCGTCGCCAGTTTTGGCGCCAACGTTCTACGATGTCGGGGTGTAGTAAGGTCGTAGTCTGACCTGTTTTGGTGGCAGTGTCCCCCTTTTTGTCTTTTTAAAGAAGAAATGAATATTATGATGCAGTTTATTTTAAAGGTCATTTATATGTATTCGTAATATTACTTTTTAGCTTCACGCTGCATCCCGCATGTAGCGGGATAGGCACAGGGAGCCTAGTTTTAAGACATTCTGTTTCCCACTTGCCGCCGAATTCTGAAGGCATTGCGTGTTAAGTAACGAAACTGAACGCCGTGCTTTTGCCTGATACCAGAGCGAAGAAAATGACAATTATAAATATTTCATTTCATGATGATGAATATCTTTTATGTTGGACATATATCAATGAAACGAAACCCAAAATAATATTTTTTAAATTTTTTGTGTTTGTCTGTGCGTTTCAGCTCGCTATCTCAGAAATGGATTACCCATTTTAAATGCAGTTTTCACTATTGTCTGTTTACTATTCAATTCATATACAAATATTAGATTTACCTACACAATACTTTAATCTATACCATTATTATAAACATCAATTCTCCAAATCATTATCCGCAACATAATTACTATATTCTCTATTTTATTCTCCACATACAAGATACTCCAACAGTTATTGAACATTGAGCTAGTGCAAAATCATTACAGTTATTATAATAGAACGAAGCCAGTGTTCCGGATAACGGAACGGGCGGTCCAAATATGCGCACGCGCAGGACGACTAGGGACGTATTACCATATGAAGTAGAGTCATTTGTCTAGTTACTTGTTGGTCTGTAGCAGGCATAGTTTATTTGTATTGTATTTTATAAGTATTGGTTATGGTTATGAGTTAGGATTTCGTAATTGAGTGTTTGGTTTAGTAATAGTAAATATTAGCTACTATGTTCATTAGTCGTCGGTAGTTGTGTTGCATATAATGAAAACTCCACAATTGTAGGTTCGATTACCGCTCGGGGGACTGATATATTTAATATTTTCATTTTATCAACGCTATGCTTCGGAATTCGACCGAACGTAGGGGACGGAAGTTCCTTATTGGGAACGGAGTGTCTTAACACTAGGTTCTTCAGCTCTACCTATCCTACTAAATCCGTTCTGTTAAATCGTTCCGTTAAATCGTAAAAAATTGTAGACTCTTCTATCTATTAATTATATTGTACATATTATATTATATTATATGTAGCATTTGTTTGTATAAGTATATATATGTTTATATGTATTTATTTATCTATATATATATATAAAAGGACTTGTCCTCACTGACTGAGGTAAGACGCACGCACAGCCGTAACCGCGTTCAAAGTTTGTATAGAAAAAAAATTAAATCGGCAGCTAGATTTTTATAAAATTTGAAATTTAGATTTTTAAAAGTATTTAATTGAACACGTGTTTCATTGTTTTCTAGAATTCTCCCCCTAAGGGTACAAATAAGGAGTTGAAAGTTTGTATGGAAAAATTCTTAAATCGCCACCGATTTTTATAAAATTTTAAATTTAGACTCTTAAAAATATTTCATTGAACACATGTTTCATGGGTTATTAGAATTCACTCCTAAATACGCAAGCGAAGCTGCGCGCGTCCGCTAGTTAGATAATATACGTATTTGTGTATTGTGTATGAGCTTATGTATTTTTGTATATATCATAAGTATTTTATGTGTTTACTTAGTATTATTATTATTTTTTAGTTTGCACTTACGTTATTCCACCCTTCTCTTTTTATATTTTAGGTCCTTTGCTGTTATCAAAGGTTGCCTGTAAGAGATTGCTTGAAGCAATAAGGCCGCCTTTGCATACTTGTTTTTATGTCTTTTCTGTTCTATTTGTTTTATTCTTTTTCTTTTACTTGTGTGCAATAAAATATAAACTAAACTAAACTAAATCCGGGATATAGCATGGAGCAGGGGCACAAATATGTGACTGTATACACCACAGGTTGTGAGTTCGATTCCCAATTGAGGAAATGTAATATTTAATATTTTCATTTCTTCGCTGAAAAAGTGGGCAATAAGAATCTCTTAAAGAGAACAGAGTTTCTTAACACCAGGTTTCTGAGTCCTCTGCGCGTACCCTGCTATGCGCGAGATGAAGCGTGAAGCTTAATATAAATATAGCATTCGTTTCATTCACAATTCAAAATGACTATTTAGTACGTAAATAAGTGAACTAAGTGATCTGTTACAAGGTTTTCGCTTATCTCACTAAATGCGGGACGTTTAAAATTTAAATAAAATATACATATATTACTATTACAAAAGTAAATACAAACAAACAAACATTATATATTACACAATTGTATTATTTTACTTATACATATATATTATTGCAACAGTATGTTTTCGTTAAATACAATACTCTACAGAAGTGGGCTACTGAAGCGAGTAATCCATGACATATTTAACACTGGCCTGGCCTGAATCCCTTCACAGTATTATTGTTGTATTGCAATACATATAATAAGTATGCAGTGAATTTCCTTGTTCGTTCCGGTGTTTTTTGTTTATATTATTTTTTCCTTTGTTGATTTTTTTTTATATATATAACGCCCGTGGTTCATGCGGCGCAGAACGCCGGAAGTATTTTTATCAATATTAATAATCACTTCAATAATTTTATTAATTACATTAAGGGAAAAATGATTAATATTAAAAAGATAAAGAGATTTCCAAGAGGCGAGATTCAAATCCCGTTACGTTTTCTGTCCTAAGTGTTGAATAACACTTTAGAAATGCTAAAATATTATAACTTTTAATTATAATAAGTAACAAATACTTTTATTTAAAATATGTTTATTTATATATTTTTAATACTTACGGTTTCCGTTAGCGGCGCAATTTTGGAAGCGTACACGTCGACTTCACACATAAAGTCCTTGGAATGAGGTGATATTACCACCAGCTTCCCCGCACACAGATATTGCAGCTCCAGTTTATTTCAAGAACCACTATTATTCAATTGTTTCACAATTAAACAATCCTTGAAGTTAAATTGTCTACAAATGACCGAAATTGCGTTTTTTAATTAAAAAGCGTTACGTTAAATATCATTAAATTAATAATTAAATATCTGTGAAACTGATTCTAAAATTTATATTCTTCATTAATTTTTTAGTATTTTTTTTGTCGGTAACACTTTTTTTAAAAATGGAACTTAGATTTTTTAGGCAATTTATTGAAAGACCTGTCAGGCTATTCGGTAGCTAGGTCCTAAATGAGTCAGAGTCAGATGTCTCCTGGGATATCGCATTTGACTCTTGACCCCACTAATTTGACACTTGCATTGACCTCTACTTTGGATGTTTAATCTTCAGGATACTGGTCATAATACATTATGACCACTATACTCTATATCATGGTTGTAGCTGTATCCCGCATATAGTAAAGTACTCCGAGGGAACCTGGGAACCTAGTGTTAATACACTCCGTTCCCATTTAAATATTTTCGTTTCTCGCTTTCTGTGAAATGCTCCACGTACACGATATATACTTATAAAAATATGTAAGATAGATATTGATAAAAAAAAACAAAAGTAGTTAATTTATTTGTTAAATTTATTAAAATTAAGTACAGTTAATATAAAATATAATTCTTTTTGGTCATAAATTACATAAAAGAACTATAATTAAATTACAAAAGGTGGGAGTAACAAAATCTTCGGAGAGCTATTACATTTTTAAGATATCGAATTACTTCGTCTTAAATATAATTACGATACTTAAATATAATCTAAATTATCTGTTTTTAAAAATTATTTTGTAATGTCGTTTATTTAAACCTTATGTATAGACAAGAAATAATCTAAACTATCTAATGATACACTTAAAGTTTACATTTCTTTCGTAAAATGAATGACGGAGAGTGCAGTGTCTAGCAAGTATACCGCGCCCTGGATAACACACAATGCACCGACCGCTAAGCCAACCTGCAAAAAAAATATTTATAAGGCTTGACCCAGTAGAATTTAAAAAACGTAGTAGATCTTGATTTTTTGATTTGAAATTATCATTCTCAAATTTAGTTAGGTAGTTTCGGCTGTAAAACTCTTAGTGATCGTCTCTACCCTGTTCTAAATTTCTAGTTTCTGTTTATTTTTATAGTAATTATTAAATTATACTTAATGATTCTGTTAATAAACATTTTATTTAACGCATAGGTACCTGTTTCTCAGCAAATACGAATTGGAACTGGTGCTCCCCCTGGTATCCACCCCAGTAGTGCAACGCTACTGCGCCTACCGCTATCCATAAGAACACACCAATGAAATTCATTACGATCTCTGACATTGCTCTGAAATAAGAAAACCAAATAATATGTTAAGTAAATATTTAAAAAAAATCTTTATTAAATTATTTACTTTTTGGATACTTATAAAGAAGTATCCCAGTGTAGTTAGATAAACTAGCTGCATTTTTTCCCTTTTCTAATAGCAGATACCTTACAAAGGCGTAAAAGCTGAAGAACAAAGCTATTTATTACTAGTATACTATCTGCCTACTTCGCCTGAAGCGAAAAATAACATTATAAAATAATATTAATAAAGCAGCTTTAAGTTTATCGTATATCAGGGTAGGCAAAGGGAACCTAATGTCAAGACACTCCGGTTTCCACGTTTCGGCCACTTTTTTGATATTCTGTGTTGAGTGACGGAAGTAAGTGACTCACTTCCGGAACTCAATCTCGCTCCATGATATTATAAAGAAGAAAAAAATATCATATTGCTAGATTTTCTTTACTTATAAAAATTCAACTCACCTTTTGTGTTCAGTAGTGCCAAATAGGAAAGTGACAACTTGGACCAGCGTGTATATAAGGTAGCCAACAATGACGCCAGATGCGACTATCTCGGAATCTGGATTCTTTTCCTCGTTCAGGTTCCACGTGCCTCCCACTCCCAAGAATTCGCCATTGTATCCTGTGCGGTAGAGCACTAGAATTACGATATTTAAAACCTGGAAATATTTATGTTAGATTATATTAATAATTTGAAATATTTGTCATTAAGTAAAGATAGGCCAGTCGAGGCACAGGTGTGATTGAAAATTTGACAGGTTGTGGGTGCGATTCCTACTCGAGAAATTGAAATATGTAATATTTTCATTTTCTCTCTCTGGTAACGAGACAAAGCGCGGTGTTGAGTTCCCCCGCTTAACACGCAATACCTTCTGAATTCGGCGGACTGTTCTCATTTACTATATATTTTTAAGTACATTTTTTTATGTAAAAACACTTTATATTGTGTTATTTATTATCAAATATGATCTCATGGAATTGATATTTTCAACTTGTCGTTGTAACATGATAATCTGCTATTTACTGCTAGTTTCGCTTCAAGTAATCCTTAAACGTATAGAAATAAGGTTCATTTTACTTTACTACGAATACGTTATCTATAAATCGATATCGATAACACACGATTTATTCGCAACTAAAATCAATCCTTATTAATTTTTAACTATCGATTGTCGACTTATAAGTCCAGTAGATGCTCTAGCCCAAACAAATTACACATAATAACGTTGAAACGACCTGTGTACGACACTAATGTTTTATGAGGTGCCATAACATGCCTTTACTTATCTACTGACATAGTCTCATTTTTAGTTGAAGTTGATTACAGCGTAGTTTAAGTAGTTTTATATAGCGAAGTTTTATTAGATACAATATTTACTAAGACACGCGCCAGAGTTTTCAGCCAAGTTAAAAAGCTGAAAACGGGCAATTATTTTTTCACACGAATCATTTTGAGCTACCTTTGAGCCCTAAATGACTCGTTAAACAATTATTGTATCTACGAGTACATGCATAGAACAAAGCACATTTGATTCACTAGTTTCAATAGTTTAACTCAAACGGTTGTTAATATATTAACGTTTGTAAACAGGCATTTTTGTGACTGACTCATTAACTTATCAAAATCCTAACATACTTCTAGGTGACCTAGAATCTGGATATTTGGTACAAAGATAAAGTATTATACATATAAACAAGAAAACAATCTGAAAATTAATGATTAATAACTAATATCCAGAAAGTAAAAAAAAAAAAAATACGAAAATAAGATCAAAGAATAATTTCTTTACAAAAAGTTACCCGGTATAAAATTTAAACAGAGAAACAGAAACTGAGATACATCGATAAAAATTAAGTTCTTTATTTTTCTAAAACACTTTTATAAAAACTCAGTTATATTCTGACATCTTAATACACAACCAAAACAAAGTATGATGCCATAACCTAGGACATATGGCGCGTAAGTCAATCGGTCATGTAAGTTATGTCAGTAATTTCACCGATCCATCTTCCTGGGATCATGACTTCTGACTAATGTCGGGCCAAGCTGTCATCTAATTTATGATCTGAGGAATTAATAAGAATTGAATCTATTTAACATGAATGTTTCCTATTCTTTTTGATGATTAATGAAATTAAAATTGTGATGAAAATTATAATATTTTGATTTTTTTACATTTATTTAGTTATAATTTAAGCATATATTTGAGGCCAGTCGTGATGCAGGGGCATTAGCGTGTGACTGTATACGGTATAGGTTGTGAGTTCGATTCTTATCCGAGGAAATTAAATATTTAACACAAAAGCGGAGTGTCTTAACACTAGGGTCCCTCTCCCTCTAGTTGTTACTGCGAGTAACAGCGTGAAACTGAAAAAAACTTTTCTAATAAAGAATCTTACTAAACTTTTATTATCAAAGCTATTTATTTCAATCTTCTTAATTAACAATTGAAATAATTAACGCTTCTATCGGTAAAACGTTCGCAAAGAACATAATATGTTGTAATTAATGCAGTTACTCATGGGCAGGTCAGAAGTCAACACACCCATCTGCTGTACGGTGTACCATAGAGTAGTGAGATAAGAGAGAAAGTTTTTTTATATTTTTTCAACCGACTTCTGTAAGAAAAGGAAGTTCAGTTCAACTGTATTTTTTTAATATCTCTAAAGTCTATATTTCGAAATTTGGATTAGTATCATAAAAACAATTTGCCCATTATTTTTATATGTTACACAAAGTTAATTATTTTAAATTTTTAATTTTTACCTTGAATAAGAGAAACTGATATTGGCAACGCTATGTTACTATTAATTTATAGTTTTTAGAAAATTTTAAATATTACAACCATAAATCTCTATTACCGCAATATTATTAAGCCAAGTTAGATATTTCCAATTTATAAACGAGGCATGTATCCGATTATCATTAAATAAGAAATATAACATCTTTAATAGTAGGTAATTATAATAATTTAAAATATCGATATTTAAAGGAAATTATAGATATACCACTTTACTAAAATATAAGGAATCGAATCGACAATTTAAACAGCCTATAACAATAATTACTTCCTTTTCAAGAATTCATTGAGGTTATCCGTTAAAGTCTAATTTGTAATTCATCTTTTAAATTAATTGATATACGAGTAATTATTTGTATGATTAAAATAATTATCGGAAATGCATTCAAATATTATAGTAAATTATTATAGTAGTTTAAAAGTTCAAAATAGTGTTTCGGTTCTTAAACCCATCGTCGATTAATTAATTAATTATAAATTGCTATTGAAATTTCCTAAAAGGCCATTCATGGCGCAGGAGCATAAGCGTGTAACTGAACGGTTGGGGGTTCAATTTCCACTCGGGAAATTGAAAATATTAAATGTTTTCATTTCGTCACTCCATCTCCATCACTAAATAAGCAGTGCCTCCAGAATGTGGCAGAAAATGGGGAGTGGAGTGCCTTAACACAAGGTTCCCGATACAGCGGGAAATTAAATAAAACTATTATAATGATAATTGCAATATCTGTATAATATCAACTCTACAAAAGACAGCTGCTAACATTAAAGTAGCCATCACACTGTACCAGTAATTGTCGCTGACAGGAAGTCGGGATCAAATACAGTAAACGTTGATTACTTCCTCGCACAATCAAAACATTGCTAGATATCGTGCAATTATTTTGATTTCAAATTTTATGCTTTCTAAAGATTGTTATAGATATTATATATATAGAATTATTGTTTATTATAAATTACTCTTAGTTATTAGAAGTCAGGTTGGTATAGTGAGCTGTGGGACGGGAGTTATCATTCGTGGGGAATCATTTGTATTTGCATTTTCTCGCTCGGGTGAAAGGACAAACCGGAGTTGAGATTCGCCACCCCACAAAAAAATTGCGGAAAGTGAAGAACAGAGTGTCTTAACGTTATATTTCCTCTGCCTACCCTGCTATAAACATGCGGAATAAAGTGCGAAACTAAAAAAAATATTTCATCTTTGGGATAAATCATATTTAATATATTTGAATGTACTCGTACTCATACGTTTCATGCAAATGAGTTTTAATTAGTCCTGTCGTACAATGTTAATATAATTAGAGCTCATACGAAAAGAGACCTTGTCAGGATTATTGAATTAAATACTTAAATACGGTTGCTATAGACGAAGTAATGTGTAAAGACGACCACAATGAAATATAGTAACTTATTTTAAAGTAAATTAATATTTTCCACATTGTATATGAATAATTATTGTAACTAATAGATTACGAATGAGATTGAGTCTTTTTCTAGTTTTAAAAGTAGATATAGGTATCGAGAGCTTAGAGGCTCGTTTCTCTGTTATCTTTAATTCAGTCAAATAGCCTTTTCATTTAAGTTTAAATAACTATGGTTTCAAAATTGTACCCACAAACATCATGTACCGGCAGAACATCAACTAACGCATATTCGAAATTTTATTTTAATATAATACAAAACAAATTTAGTATAGTTCTGATAATAATTATATGATTATAGTATATTTAACACAGCCAAGGCAACGATAAGGTCTATTTCACTTCTAGATCACAGAAACACATGTCATCTTACATTATATTTTATTATACTTATAGAAAACATACAGTAAAGACTTCATCCAGCGCTTTCCATATTTTGTTAGTATTTTGAAATGTTCAAGTAACCTACTACCTAATTATGCAAGTAAATGAAATGATGCTAAGTGAATGAAAAATTTTGTGGTTTTGCTGTAAATTAAAGTAACAAAATTAATTATTTTTTAAAGTGAGACTCCTCTTTTCTCTACAACGAGTTCTTTACCAATTATCACTACCTAATACTTCACGCTTTATGCGGAAATCAAAATCTATATATATAAAAGGACTTGACCTCACTCACTGAGGTAAGACGCACGCACAGCCGTAACCGTTGTGCGTAGAAACGTGAAATTTGGACAAAAGTTTACTTTCGTAATCTGGACATCCACTAAGAAGGGATTTTGAAAAATTTTAACCCCAAAGGGGTGAAAGGGGTTCAAAGTTTGTATGGAAAAAAAATTAAATCGGTACCGATTTTTATAAAATTTGAAATTTAGATTTTTAAAAGTATTCAATTGAACACGTGTTTCATCGTTTTCTAGAATTCTCCCCCTAAGGGTGCAAATAAGGGGTTGAAAGTTTGTATAGATTTTTTTTAAATCGGCAGCAGTTTTTATAAAATTTGAAATTGAGACTCTTAAAAGTATTTAATTGAACACATGTTTCATGGTTTTCTAGAATTCACCCCCTAAGGGTGCAAATAAGGGGTTGAAATTTGTATGGAAAAATCTTTAAATCGCCAACGATTTTTATAAAAAAATTTAAATTTAGACTCTTAAAAATATTTCTTCAACACATGTTTCGTGGTTTATTAGAATTCACTCCTAAATAAGCAAGCGAATACAATCATGGTAGGTAGAGAGAACGAACTGTCAAGACTCCCCTCACCGCTTTTCCTGATGGGTTTGAGACATTTGGTGTCAAGTTGCTGAGCTGAACGCCGCCGAAATATTTTAATTTATCACAAATAGCTTCCGTTTGGGAAGTAGATAAATAATTATAAAAAACCTTCGCCTACTTTGTTTACAGCCATATGCGCTGGTATCAAACATCATAGATAGATAGATAAAATACAGATAAGAAAAATTCCTCGGATCTGACACGGTGCTAGCACAAACACTGCACAGGAAATAGTATTTATTAGCAAGTGCAATTACTCATCGCATGAGATTACTCAGCGACCACCGTGCTTCAATTACGAAACTTACTACGCTGTACTATCAAGTTAATGTAATTATTAAAGTTATGCTTATGTATGTTTTAGAAGTAAAACAAAAAAACACTTATTTTACTTATAAAAAACTTTTAGTTTCTTTAGTTAATATATAGCAGGGTAGGCAGAGGAAAACTGGGAACCTAGTGCTAAGACACTCGGTTCCCATTAAGACACTTCTGTTCCCCATTTTACGTCGAATTCTGGAGTCATTGCGTGTTTAAGGGAGCAGAGCGAGGAAATAAAAATAACAAATATTTCATTCCCCCCTAGTAAAAATCGAATAAAAGTGATCTTAGTTTTATTATACAAAAATTACTGTGATACAAGCCCTGTGAGGTATGTACTCCGTGTAGCCCTATGAGTAATTATTATTATCAGATAAAGTGGCTTGTTTAAATGTTTTGCAATAGTATAGTACACATTACGAAGTAGAGTAGAGAATCTAAAATTGTAGGTACATTGCCGTGTTGGAAAACCTAAATTCAAGTAATTATTATGGTATTGTTTATTTTTTAATTTTGTTAGAACTAAAATTTTGTTACGAAATAAGGATGTTTATTACTACGCTTATATACGCGTACGAGCTTTCTGAATTTTTTACATTAATAATGTAAAATGTGAAACATAACATTTTTTCTTATACATATATCTCCCATGTACAGACACCGATCCGATACGATTTTACTACAAGTATAGGTTACCTTTTTTTAAATATAAAACTACTTGTTGTCGTCATTTCTGTGCATTTGTGCCGTTTGATAGTCGCTAATTCAACAAGGCGTGGCGTTATCGCGATATCGAATGAGGCCACAGGGACCTTTATTAGACATGTTCTTGGAAAAATAGGACTATCATTAAATAGATTAAAAATACTGAAAAACTATAAATATATATTTATATGTTTTTATTTAAGTAATGTTCAACGATATGCACAATATTTGTTTGTACTAACAATGTAAATGAATCCATATTATGCAAAGTTAGTGCAAAACGTGATTCAGCCGGTACAAATCATTCATTAATTATTTACTATATTGTATGAGAATTCCTTCCATTGATTAAGGATAATTATCCAATATCCTAAAAACCACGCCTTATTTACAAGAAATAGGATGATTCATTTCATTCATGCTCTACAATTCATCTCGCTGCAGAAATATTATATTGACTGAGTAACAATAAATGAGTAATAATAATTATTCATTGTTATGTATTTTCATAATTTATGCGTCTTAATTTTGCGTCATTATTGTTTTAAATAAATGATTAAAAGCCCAATTCAGAATAAGGCCTTAATTACCTAAAATTATTTATAGAGACAATAAAAAAAGAATAGACAACTAGACTACTTAGTCAATCCTTAGCCGAATCTTATAATTTCATATACAAGTTTTTTCTCTAGGTTTTTTATTATAATTTATAAAAGTAGTTTAAAGCGGAGTACTAGTGAAAAGTAGTTTAGTAGAGAGGTACCTACTACAGAAGTAAGGTATCTTTTATAAGTTTTAATGTAAGCATGGCGATGACTATGGTGTGAGAGCCTTATTTTGATAAGAATTATTACTTTATTAACATAGCTACTTACGATTTTGAAAACTTTAACCACTATAGTGGCAATCGTTTGCACGGAAACCATTATCACTGCATAAATAAACTTTCTATTTTCACACAAAATAACCTCTAAAGTGAAAAATCCTATTATTTTTTGACCGTTTTTGTCTAAACGCACCTCGTCACTGGTGATATTGTTTATCAGCACCTATAGGCTATCACGGGTGTAATCTTATCTGTTCAGCGAATTAGTAGGACATGTAAGTAGGTGTGATACATTATTTTAGTATTTTTTAAATTAATGTATACGAGTATATTATAATGCTTAACCATATTACGACTAATGATGATACAAATGATCTATATAAATTGTATTCCATGTACATTTTCCATACGTTTTTAGGTTCCTTTTCGAACTTTAAGTAAGTTAAGATGGATTAAATGTTATCACAATTTTATCACCATCGCGGCGCCAGCAGGAATATATGGCCACTCTGGAGAATAATTGAATTGAATTTAGTTTCATTTTTCCCACTTTACTATAAGACACAAAGCGGCGTTAAGTTCCGCCACGCATCGATATGCAGTCAACGATGTTCCAAATGTTATGATTATTGAAAAAATGGTTGTCCATGTATCCGACTTTAACGTACAAATTTACCATTATAACTTTTGTCTTTTATGAACTTATATATTTAATATTAAATTTATTACGTTTCAGGAGTTGGGACTTGACATAAGTAACGAACAAATTGCTGAACTGGAATCAGCTATCCACGACATAGATTTCGCATCTGCAGCGGACCATGAAAAGCGTGTGCGTCATGACGTTATGGCCCACGTCCATACTTTGGCTGAAAGATGCCCTAGTGCTGCGCCCATCATTCACCTTGGAGCTACATCATGCTATGTTGGTGATAACACCGACTTGATAGTCCTCAAGCATGGTCTGGACCTGCTTTTGCCGAGACTGGCTGCCGTAATCGCCCGTTTGTCTAAATTTGCTGATGAATATAAGTAAGTCGTTAACTTGCTTTGTTTATATAACATTTTTACCGCTTATACAATTACAAAATAAAATTTAAAATAGTTGCAATTTTCTGATTCTTTTTTAAATAATGAACTTATTAGTTATGTACATTTTTTCTTTATTTTCAGATCTTTACCAATTTTGGGTTTCACCCACTTGCAACCAGCCCAGTTGACCACAGTAGGAAAGAGAGCGTCCCTATGGCTCAGCGACTTATTAATGGACGAGCGTGCTTTATCACGCGCGCGAGATGATTTACGTTTTCGCGGTGTCAAAGGTACTACTGGAACCCAAGCTTCCTTTTTGCAACTTTTTAAGGGTGATAGTGCTAAAGTAAAAGCTCTAGATAAGAGAGTGGCAGAACTCGCTGGATTTGATAAACGATACATCGTAACTGGCCAAACTTATTCGAGAAAAGTTGACTTAGAAGTCATAGCAGCTTTATCTGGCTTAGGAGCGACAGTGCACAAAATGTGCTCTGATATTCGTATTCTTGCATCACGTAAAGAATTAGAAGAACCATTTGAATCTTCTCAAATTGGCTCCAGTGCTATGCCCTATAAGAGAAATCCTATGAGATCTGAACGTTGCTGTGCACTTGCACGCCATCTGATAAGCCTTCACGCAAACGCAGCTAACACTCATGCAGTACAATGGTTGGAGCGCACTCTAGATGACTCAGCGAATAGACGTATTACACTGGCTGAAGCTTTTTTGACCGCTGATGCAACCTTACTCACTCTACTGAACATATGCCAAGGACTAGTCGTATACCCTAAAGTACTTGCCCGCCATATAGCTCAAGAGCTGCCATTTATGGCTACCGAGAACATAATTATGGCGATGGTACAAGCTGGAGGTGATCGCCAGGTATGCCATGAAAAAATAAGAGTACTCTCACACGAAGCGGGGGCAGTTGTAAAGCAAGAAGGAAAAGATAATGACCTTATTGATCGCGTTAAGAAAGATGAATATTTCGCTCCTATTATTCCACAACTAGAAAAAATTTTGGACGCATCGACTTTTATAGGCAGAGCGCCAGAACAAGTTGTAGAGTTCATCGAAGAAGAAGTAGCTCCAGTTATATTAAAATATAAGGATGCATTGGCAGCAGTTGAAAAACCAGTTGCTTTAAATATTTAAATGTTTTGTAATAATATTTGACATTATTATATAATACAATAATTAATTATGTGAATTGTAATGAAATAAAACACAAGACATACATGAATAAATGATATATTTACATTACAGCGTTTATCGACATATAAAAATGACTCCACAACTTCACAAAACATATATTCTAAATGAACTAGACGATGGTAACTTATGTTCAATCAATGCCGAAAGTAATGCTTTGCAATCACAAGCTTTAATAGAGCATGAGTAATAAATAACTATGAATTAAAATTAAAACAATCAAACAAATAAATAAGCCTAGTAAAATTAAAAGAGAGAGACTCAACTTATTATATACGTTCGAAATTTTTAAGCTCGTAGGACATTCGTGACGCTTGTCACAATTTTGATGGCACGTTGAGATTCGCAAGCTTTCAGTTATAATACATTTTAAAGAGCATTTGTTAGGAGAGTGTCGCCTTGACAAGCTGGTCCTTGGCTGGGCCAATTACAAGCACCTAGATTAGGGTCGAAACTGAGTTGAACTGGGCAGTTAAATATATGAAGGGTGAATCTTTGTTTTGTGCAGTCCCATCTACAAGCATAGAATTTGTTACACTGCTTAGGATGTCTGAATAAACCTGCTCTTTTACAGTCAATTGAACCTTGCAATGTTTCATCCCTTCCTCTCCAGCCACCAGGACCGTAACGATTGAACGATTTTGAATCAATCTCAGATACTGATGCTTCTGATTCTGAGAGTGCCGCAGATTGTTCTTCGTTAAGTAGAATTGTCTTGTAAGTTGGTGCTACAGTTACAGTCTTGACTCGTGGCTTAATTCGTATAATTCTTTCGGTTGTTGAAATAACAGGTGTACTCGATACGTAATTTTCTGAATATTGTTTTTGGGTAGGTACTATAGCAATATTATCATTGCTTGCATCTTGATAGTCTTGATAGAAAGAATCTTCGGGGACGATAATAGGATTAAAAGTAGATGTTATTATGGGCGTCGAAGTAACTGTATTAATAGGATTTGTAGAAATTCTAGCAGCCTTTACATAAGCATTTTCGCTTATGTCTCCACGACCTTGATCATAGCCAATGCTGTAATCCTCAACTTCCTGTTCTTGTACATTAGGCCTTCTGCCTTTTAAAACTAACACTGGTGATTGACAACTACAAACTGCACCTAACTTTCTGACTAATAGTGGATTGAAGTCATTTAGCTTTGTTACAACGGCTACTTTAGGTTTAGATTTTCTTACAACTTGTGCCACTTCAACTATTTCTTGCTTAATGGGGATTGTAGAGTATGCGGATCCTGCTTTAGATATCTCAATAGATACCGGGGTACTATATTCGGAAACTAATCCCGCGTCAGGCCCCACGCTTCCAAAGCCAAGTAAGTGAGATTTAGCCGTTTCTACCACAATATTTTGTTTTCTTACAGGAGGTGAAATTGTTGATACTAACGTTTGTACTTGTTCTTGATAAGGATTGTATTTAATTTTGGGGGCTGCTGTACTTTGGTACTCGAAAGATTTAATATTTTCTTTTACATACTCCTCCGATGGTGGTAAATATTCAGGAGCTCTATAAGCAGTAGTCGAGTCGACATAAGACTCAGTACTGGATTTCACCGCAGGTCTTATATATTTTGGTCTCGATTTTCTAGGAACTAATGACACTTCGGGAGCGTGAGTAGACGAAACAGATGGTAAATAATAACTGTCAGGACTGGATGAAATAGTAGCTGGAGTAGAATAATGTGATACTAAACCTGCATCAGGTCCAACTGTGCCAAAACCTAGCAAATTAGATTTAGCTGATTCGACTACAATATTTGACTTTCTTGTAATAGGAGCGGCCGTTGATGATACTATAATTGGTGTAACAGCAGGTACGCTAAAATCTTGGTAAGTGCTTAATTTACCTATGGATTCTCCTTCATTACTATAACCAAAACTATCAAAATGGACTACGCTTGAACCTACACTTTCAGATGGTGGTAAATATTGTAAAGATTTCGTAACTGGCGACAGTGTAGAATGTTCCGCAAATGCTTGCTCTACTGGAGGTACGTATTCTGGTGCAGTGTATTTAGATTTTGAAGTTGGGGGTAAATATTCCCTTGACGCTGTCGTTGAGTATTGAGGTCTATATGTAGAAGATACTACAGGCAAAGCAGTTGATACTACTGGTGGTAAATATTCTTCAGCTTTGTAGGCTACTTGAACTTCAGGTAATTGATAATTGGTTTGGGTGTACTGAGTCTTGGCTGACACTTCTGGGAGAGATGAAAAATGTATAGATTCGACAAATTGTGATTGATCAGTATTAGACTGACTATTTCCGTATTGTGAAGATGACTGAACTTCGGATTGTTGCGAATAATCAGCAGGCTTGTAGTTGTATTGATGTTGTGTTTGGACAAATGAATTTTGCTGAAGAATAGGAATTGAAGCTGTTGAAGATACAAAATCTTGCTGATACTCAATTTTCGGTGGTATGTACTCTGGAGCTTTGTAAGCTTTTACTCTTTTGGCAGATTGGTTCTCAGTATAATGGTCTTCATAAACTAGAGAAGATGGAGTTGTTGATACAAAAACTAAATTTTTCCCAGATTCACTTTGTGTGTTTGCACTATTGTGTGATAATGTGAAAGATTGCTGAGAAACTAAACTTGCGTCAGAATATTTTGCAGTATTAACTGTTTCGACGTCTCTTTGAATTTCTGGTTGACTGTATGAATAACCAGCTTCATACGTCTGATGGGCTGAACTTTCATATTCGGCTGGCCTACTAACATAACTTACTTTAGATTGGATTGGTTTATAAGTTTGAGTAAATACACTCGCAGTAGGCTGAATATAGCTGACTGGTGCGACTGTTTGGGTGTATTTCAATATAGGATTTTCATAAATAGAAACAGACGGTTCTTGATAAGTTACTTCAATAGCCGGAAGTGATGTTGAGGAAATTCTTTGCTTTTCAACGCTGTGAATACGGCTGTATGATTTTGGACTATTTGTGGAGGTAATTATTGGCGAAACAGTTGATGATACTATATTTGAAGTTTCATAACTGACAGCTGGTTGTGAATATTCATATCCCAAAGCTGACGAATCATAGGCGTTCACTCTACCTGATTCAACTTTGTGGATAGTTTGTTGACTGTAAGCTTGAGGTTGATAAGTAGAAACAGTGGATTGAACAGCCAAAGATGGCTGTGCGTAATATGTTGTTTTTGGCGTTACATATTTTATTCCTGCTACATATTGGTTATCTGATACAACATCTAATTGAGAATTATCTCCATGAACAGTTTGTTGACTATAAGACTGTGGAGCATAAGTAGAGCTAACAAAAGTCACTGGAGCAGCCTTTATTGTATACTTGAGAATTGGATTCTCGTTGATAGTTACGGGAGTTGAAGACACATAGGATTGTACAGTTGGTGATACAGGGACATATTGTTTAGTATTATATCTGCTTATAGATTGTGAGCTATAACTTGGAGATTTGTATACTGTAGGTGCGGGCGTGGAATATGTAAGTATTTTTGGCGCTTCTTCAAACTGTACCAATGGCCGCTTATATTCATAGCTGTCTTCAGATTTACCTTGACTTACTGATTGTTGTTCATTTGTCGATATTACCACATTTTGTAGTGAAATTGGTTTCGATGTTGAATATTGCACGACAGTTTGTGGAACTTCGTAAACAGATTGGCTTCCAGTTACTTCTTCTAATGGAGAATAAACATTGCCGGATTCAACTTTATGTATTGTTTGATGGCTGAACGACTGAGCTGTTGGTTGTACGTAAGTAGAAACAGATGGACCAGTTGTATATGCTACTAATTTTTTAAATGGCTGCTCAATAATAGGGGTAGGAGTAGAATATTCAAATCCAACTGATTCTACTTTGTGAATAGTTTGATGACTGTGACCAAATCCTTGTGGCTTATAAGAAACAACAGCAACTGTTGGAGTAGGTGTAGTGTAAGTAACAGTGCTCACAAATTTTGTTGCAGGCTTAGAATGGTCATATCCTGACTCAGCATTACTAGCTGATCCTGTGTTATAAAGCGCATAGTCCTTATTTTCATACTGATAGTTTAAACCTTGATTATAATTAGTAACTTGAATTTGTGGAGTTACTTTGATGGGAATTAATGTTGGTTGAACGTAAGTAACAGCAGGTTGAGTGTAACCAAATACTTGTTTAATGCTGCTCTTAGGTGCTTCTGGTACATATGTTGTTTTGTATGTTACAGGCAAAGGATTTGCGGTAGTTGGAATACCAGACGAAGTTGGAGTAGTAACATAACCATATCCGTCAATATTTTGTATGTCAGTTCCAACATGAGTAATAGAAACTACAGGCTGAGAAACTGCTTGACTTTCGTGAATAACATCAGAGCTGTAAGATTGTGATTGTTGATTAGCTTGATCTGAATAATCAACATCTATCAAAGACGTTTTTCCTACAAGGCCAACTTTAACTGCACCGGCTGTAAGACTATGAGAATCACCACTGTATCCACTACTACCGACATATTTACCGGACTCAGTATTAGTGTAACCGTGGTAGGTTACTGTACCTCCTTCACCTGCAGCAGCTCCACTTGCATGAGCATCTAATTGACCTGAAACGCTATATAGATTTGCAGAAACTCCTTCTTCGAAGGGAATAGCCGGTTTTGGATAGTTATATCCTTTAGAGGATTCCTGGCTATACGCGCCAATGTTATATGAGCCATCGTACCTTCCTACATCGTATTCAGTATTTTGTGTATATTTAGCGTCTACATGTTCGTAAGGTACTGGTGGTACGTCAATATGTTGGTAAGGCTTTGCTCTGTCGCCGGCTGGATTATGAACATAAGCGCCAGACTTATCTTTTCTATATTGACCGCTGTTGTATTTTCCACTATTGTAATTTGCTGCAGCACCAGCATAAGCGCCGTTCCCCCTATATTTTCCAGAATTGATACCAGATGATGATTTGCCAGAGTAAATTTCAGGAATATATTTTCCGGAAGCAACTAACGTTTTACTCGGTAATCTATAATCGTCTAGAATTATGGATCCACTTGTATATTTGTCTTCGTCATTGTAATTCGTTGCTTGCACAAGACCCTTGTTAATATTATCAGCTGATACATACTTGTAGGAAAGTCCACTATACTCTCCTTGACCACCCAAAGCATAATCAATAGACCCTTCGTCAATTTGATAAGTTTGTGGTCCAGCGAAACCTAGATTGGAAGCTTCTTGAGAAGCAATGACATTTGAGTCAAGAATGTCGTCCTTGGATAGGAAGCCGTTTTGTATTCCAACAAGATTGTCTAGAGATGCTCCGGATACTAAGCTTTGGTGGGCAGCGATGTTCACTGAATCTGCTGTCTTCCCATGGAATCCAGTAGCTCCTGTAAAATATATATTTTTGTGTAAATATAATGACAATTGCAATAATGTAGTGTGAACTTAGTAATTATAACGGAATATTTAATTATTTACTTACTACCACTTAATTATGTCAAAAAGTATATGCAATTATTATTTAGATGGGATTTGTTTTTTAATTGTATTACTGTTGTATAAAACTAAAGTGCAAAAAAGCATACCAGATAGAGCAGCACCAGAGAAACCAAAGGCCTCAGCTTCATATCTTCCTATGTTTCCGCAATTGGGAACCAGCCAGGGCCAATCGCACTTAAGCCTTGCAGCGTCGAATCCAAGTCCGAACGGACAACGAAACTCGTAAGCTTCTAAGGGAGATTTTCCATGATCAAGACAAGCGAAGAACCATCGACAATTCTCGGGGTCCGCGTAGTAGCCTGAAAAGGACAGACATTTATATGAAATTTAAATATGTTAAAATGTTTATTATTTACTGAGAAACTGGTGACTCTATTCTTCGATTCGACAATACTTTAGGCACAAGCGTGGCATTTACATTATAGAAATATGTATATCTATATATATAAAATCGAAAGGTCACTCACTCATCACGAAATCTCAGAAACTACATATTCTAGGAATCTGAAATTTTGCATAGGAGTTACTTATAGGACGTAGGTGCTCGCTAAGACGGGAATTTGTAATATTCGACTTCTAAGGGGTTGTTTTTGGGGTTGAAAGTTTGTATGAAACTTCGTTACTAATGACATTTGTCTTTGTCATTCGTTACTAAATGCTAGGAGTCTCAAATTTTGCATAGACGTCACTAGGACGTAGCCATGGAGACAGAAATTAATAATAATATAGTTCACGCGGGTGCAACCTCGAGCGGGCCGCTAGTAAGAAACATATCTTTAAAACGAAATTTGATAAGAATAGTTGGTTATATCCTCAAATTTCGTTTATTTATATTATACATTTCTTTCATATTAATAATAGTTTTTGAATTTACTTATACATTTAACATTTATTTAAATATATTTTACCTTCATGATCAGGGCACTGGAATCGGGAATGTGGTACTGGTGCTATTTCAGAGGAGCCAGGACAGGCTTGTGAGTGAGGCAGGCTTCCAGGCCACACGCAGACTTCGTATCGGGAATCGAAAGCCAGACCCGCTGGACAGTCGAACTCGAATACCTATGAAAAGAAAATTATATTTTTCATATGTATTTAAGTCTATCAAATTCAAATTGAAATTCAAAATATTCTTTATTCAAATAAACTATAAAAGCACTTTTGAATCGTCGAATGTACATGTCAACAAAAAGCTACCACCGGTTCAGAAGGCAGTTCTGCTGAGAAGAGCCGGCAAGAAACTCAACAGTTACATATTTCAAAGTATAGGTAATAAGAAATTTTGTATCTAAATAAATTCTTATCGGAAACCTAGGATTAAAGTTAACCTTACCATTCTTCTTCAATAGTAGTTAATTTAAGGTTTTTTTTAAGGTTAAATTGGTATATCAATAATCTTACATTAAATATACATGTAGTCATACAAAAATATAATTAATTTTGTATTATAACAATAACTCACGGTGAATTCGGGTGATAGTTGGTCGAATTTAACACAGCGGTAGAACCTCGCGCAGGACCGAGGATGTACGAAATAGCCTTGACGTGTGCAAGAAAATTCAGTTCTCGTATCCTGAAACATAACATAACTTTAAAATATATCAAGTTCAAAAATAAAATTAATAAGTAAGAAGTTTCAATAATCGATATTTATATTTTAAAAAGGTTTTCGTTATTTGCTTGATGTTTTAATCTTAAATATTAAAATATTTTTAAATAATATTAAGGTTACCTCTCTAATAGAATGAATAACGCCATCGGAGTCGACGACTTGCGTAATGCGGTAAGGTGACACTTGGAGAGCATCTAACGCTTGTACGTGGAACGGTGCTGATAGAATCTCGTTTTCTAGAGATCTGGAAATTAAAATTAGCGAGCTCAATATGATGTTATATACGCATCTCATGTGAGTTTTTTTATAACATATGTATAACGTAATAAAATAAAATTAGTTTGACTTATTAGACGGGCTTAGATAGCTAATTATTTCATGATAAAATTCAGTTTTAATACATGAAATAAAAATATATTTCTATCGATTTGTTTTAAGCCCTAAAAGATAACGAAGATCACATAAATCGTGAAACTTAATAAAACTTTTTTGAAGTTTAATACTAAGGCTCTTTCGTTTCATAACCATTTTATATAGGTATAAAATAGCAAATTAAGAGGCAAGTAAGTAAGTTAAAAACTACTTAAAATAGAAAGAAAATTACCTTAATACAGCAGCCCTCGGAGCTCTGCTTTGTTGGTTAAGCACTTTGGAAAGTGATGTCCTCAGGGTCGGCCCACAAGGGGTCTCAGTGTCCTTATCAGCCTTGTGCAAGGCGAGACCAGCGAGACCCCGGACACGCGCGTATTTACCCTTCACATCTACAGATGAGGGGTCTTCGAAAGAAATCCAAGTTTTATCCCTGTAAGAGGAGAATAAGTTGATCTATAAATAAG
>HE669861.1:0-15002 GCA_000313835.2 Heliconius melpomene melpomene
GCGCACCTCCGTTGCGCGGAGACTAAACGGTAACGAGAGCCGCGAGCCACCGAGCCGTTTTATCTTTATTTACAACAATTATTTTTACTATGATTATCACACATTTACATTTATATTTTAATAACTAAAAATCGGATGTTTTTACAATTTATACATATTAAAAGAACATAAAAAATATCTATCTATCTATGTATAAAACATTATACTATTTAAGTATTATCTATTATTAAATTACGAAAAATGCTGTTACGATGACGAATTTTACATGAGTTTTTACAATGAAAATTCTCTCTAAAATTAATTACACACATTAGGAATATACAAATCTGTTATTTTGTTACAGAAAACTATGACAAACAATAATTAATAATAAAATTTACTATACGGAAGTTACTATTATATAAAAAGCGATTAATGCGGCAAATCATAGTACAACTATACAAATAAGATATAAAGTCGAAAATTATTATCTAAAACGGAACCCAAATCTATTTATATTTATTATTTAATGTAATTACTTATTTACAAAGGAAAAAACACTATTAATTTAGAAAAGACACTAATAATAACATTCAAAATTACGAGAGTGGTATGACGTCACTTTTTGCCAAACTAAACAGTCTCTAACATGTTGTGACGAGTTCACAGCCGATGATGCGCGTCGGTTGTCGCGAACAAATTTATCAGATCATTTAGCTGCGATCATTTAGAGACCAGTAGTGGGGTAAATGCATAACCGTGTGAATGTAAACGCGACAGATTGTGGGTTCGATTCCCACTCAAGGAATCATTCATTTCTTCGTTCTGGTGTGGAGGTAATGCGTGGCGTAGAGTTTCGCCACTCAACACGTACCTCCAGAATTCGGAAAGTGGGTAACGGAATGTCTCAATACTGGGATCACTCTATATACATCGTGAAGCTAAAACAATAATTTCATTTAGCTACGAAGATAATATGAAGACAGATGGCTGCTAAATGAGTTAACAGTTACACAATCGGTCCATATTGTTACGTAATTGTTTTTTTGCCTCTCAAACTCCGCTTTGTCCAAGTTAAGAACAATGAAAATTCTGTCCATTTTCTATTTACATTTTAGCTTATCTATGAAGTAATCTAATTTACAGTTGTTTCTTATATGTCGTAACTGCATACTACCTAGCGAAGTAAGGCGCTTATTATTCATGATTCTGTACTCAATATCAGTACGTTATTGATGCAGAATGAAATAACAGAACTACAGTGACGTGGTGCATTTGTAGGTAAATCAGGCGGTAATAATGCATATTTCTTTGTATTTTCAAAAAATGTTTGAAAGATGATATATTTCAAAAAATGTTTGAAAAATAATTTGAGAGCAGTCGCAGCTACTATATAAGCGCGACAGGTTGTTGGTTCGATTCCGTCTCCAGGAAATGAAATATTTAATATTTTCATTTCGTCGCTCTGGTGTCGAGGCAAAGCGAGTCGTTAAGTTTCCCCACTCAAAACCCAATGCATTCAGAATTTGGCGGAAAGTGGAGAGCGGAGTGTCTTAACGATAGTCTGCTTGAGGCATACACTGTGAGGCTGAAAAAAAAAAGATTTGTAATCTGCTTCGCTGTCTTCCTTAAAATGTTGACAGCTAACGCTATTTCTTTTGTGATTATATATTAAATATAAAAAAAGTGTAAAACTTGATAGTTTTTTTGATACAAAATAATTAGTGCGTAACCAGTATTGATAGAATCGGTACGTCGCAATCGGGCTCAAATCGTGTTTGAGGGTAGGCCGGTCGCTGGTTGCCGGTCGCCGGGCGCCCACAATGCTTCTTTGATGTGTTCAATTACGCGATGCTAACTAGACGCATTGTACACTCTGAAACACCTAATTGGATTCGTTCGGTGCGCTTACACCATCCTTATTGTATACACCAGAAAGTATATATTGCTAAAAAAAGATTTATCAGCGGTTTTTTTTTCATCAATTGTATCTCGTTTTTTTGGAGCATTCACACTGACACCGTTACTACTGACATTAGATCACGTACATGTTGTAAAAACGTAAATACGAAAGTTTTAACTCTTGCCACGCCAAGGTTGGTATTACTTAAAAACTGTAATTTATTGTTATTTTACTAAAGAGTTCATGTCATTTGTATGTATTTAATATTTTGCATTATAAAATTGAATCGACTTAACAATCTTCAATTAAACTTTCTATTAATTTAATTTTCTCTATCATTAATTCTTTAAAATTAAGAACATAATAAATAGTAATTCTTAGTTATAAAATAAATAACAAATAAATAAACTATATATTATATATCTACGCTGTTATAAATTTTATATGACATTTTAAGGATCGTGAGAATACTCTAACGGAATGAAGGGACATTCCTTGTTCTATGGATAGGCTTAGAATATCATAACTTTCAAATTCATTGACCAGAAATGAATGTTGATATTAAAATATTATATTGAAATTCTCTTTTGATATTTTTTTATGGCAATTACATTTAAAAAAAAATGTTTAATTCTGTCGGCAATACAATAAAAGAGTTTATTAAAAGGACGCACTCGTTATTCATCTTAGATCGTTATGTTAATTTATGGAATGTCTAAAACGAGTTTGAATTGTGGGCGACCCACGCTGTATAATAAAGGGATATTGTCTATGTTTCCGGGCTTAGCTGAACAGTGAACATCCATCTCTATTATTAGTACCAGTGATTTGTAATTTATAACTGTTTTTGATATACCTATTTTATTATTGAAATTAGAGTGTGGCGTCTTGACTATGATAGACTGTAACACGTATTTATTACTGGAATTTTAATATAAAAAGTTCATAAAATGATTGAGAATGTTGAAATCTGATGTTAATCCCTAATGGACCCTAAAAAGGTAAAAAGGTCCCCATAGGTTGTTAAGCCTCACCCTTAATATACAAATAACCTCTTTAATGGATGGTCGGACCCGGATGTAGAGGATGGTTGGTACCGGTGCGGTTGTATTGAGTGATTTTTTGTTCAATATTTTTTTGTAAACGAGCTTTAGATCGGGAATGTAGATTACACATGAAAGAGATCAATCAAAGCTATTTAGATTTAAGAATTGCTTACGTTGGGAATATTAGGATAGATAAATATACTTAGTTTCATTTGGTAGGCAGAGGGAACCTACTTATACTTAATGTGCAAGAAAAATTATATTTATAGACATATAAACTTTTCACTTGAGGTTAAATCTATGTAGCAATCTCTTCTAACATGTTATTTGGTAGCAAACAACTCCTAGTAATATTTTAAAATCTTCACATCAATGTATAGTAGATAGTTCAGATTTAATGAAGGCAAGTCAGGATCGTTACGTTGGACTCGTGTATTATTAAACCTAAGAAGGAATGCTGGTTGAACCTAGGTCACTAACAGTGAGGTAGCACGCGAGATCGTATAGCTTATGGGCCCATAATTTTGACTGAAAACTGATGCCTCCATGCTGACCGTTACTAGACCTTAGATTTAGAACTCCATCCTAATATTTAGAATGCCATCCTTATAAATGGAATTCCATCCTTATAAATAGAATCCATCCTTATAAATAGAATTCCATCCTAAGCAAGCTATAGTTTAAAAATACTATCATTATAATATATTCTACTTAATCATAGCTGAGCTTGAGCTTTTAAGCATATTACAATTTTCCTATTATCTCCAAAGTGGAATATCATTACATTGTTCCTCTTTAGAACGTTGTTACCGATAGTCATCTAACCTATGGCCCCTCATAATCATAGCGAAGACCCGTCATTTTTACCGGCGGGAGATTATTGTTACTTTTTGCCGCTTTGTTACATTCATGGTCAAGTACTCCATGACGTGAAGGCCAAATTAGATAATTTTTGACATTCCTATAATGGCGCTGGGGCACAAAGTATAAACGCGACAGGTTGTGGGTTTGACCCCACTCTTCATTTCTCTCTGGTGACGAGGCAAACTAAACACGCAATGCCTCCAGAATTTGGCGGAAAGTGAACACCCTGCTACATGCGGGATTCAGCGTGAAGCTGTGTAAATAATTATTATATTTTAATAGAATAACAATAACAATTCCCGTGTCTTATTCATCATTGTTTAGTTTCGTTTACAAAGGATAGTGAGCGGCTGTAATAAATACTTATTATTGGGAATAGGCTTGTCATCGTAAGGTACAATCAAAGGTAGAGGTGAGTGCGCCCGAGGCCATGTTCCCACTTGGATTCAGTTTGTATATATTTTCTATTAAAGCTATTACAGAATTTCAAGATGTTTCTTTAATTTAATGTAATTGCTAGTTTCAATTTCTTGTAACGACAGTAAATAATATTTGATTTCGTATTAAAAAAATAATTACGAAATTTGTATTATTATATGCATATGCACCAAAAATTTAATACAAAAAATGTTGAATAATTAGCTAATACAAACACGAATTAATAATTTTAAAAACTTATTTAAGAATATACTTATTAAAGGTAAAAAATATGTAAACTTATTTCAAATACACCAAAGAATCTGATCGTTTCGAAGTAAATTACTAATGTAAATTTTCTATAGGGTCTTATCTATAATGGATTTTAACACGTTGTCTGAGCTTGAATGGAAAAACGTGTTAGATTCTTCATAAGATCCAAGAACGACACGCCGGGGCAGTCATTCATTAGACCCGTCTCATGCATATTGCTTCACGATGATTTAAAAAATTATAATTTATGGTTTATTTGAGTGTCGAAAGACGTACAAGAGGGTATTGTGTGGGCGGGACTGGCTGCTTGGGGATTGCTTCTTAGGATGCAACATAGCTTGTACTCGTAGATGTGTTACGAATCGTTTGTTCGTCACAATATGTTTATTAATTGTGTGTTTGTGTGTGTCTATTGTTATTTAATATGTTTGCATGTTTATCTCGAACGATTCATTAATCAAGTACACTTTCTATTGATTTCTTTTGTATTCTTTTAATTAATTAATTTGTGTTACGTAATTATAATATTTGTGTGTTCGATTTCTATTCGAAGAATTTTACGTAGAAGAATGTTTCGAGTGAAAATCAGTCAATTGAGTAAGAAAACTATTTAATATTTTTATATCCGCGTTCTGGCAACGAGGTAAGGCGCAACGTTGAGTTCTGCCACTTCACATGAAGTTCCTCCAGAATTCAGCGGAAAGTAGGGGGGTGTCTAAACACTAAGCTCCCTCTGCCTGCTGTGTGCGGGATATAGCGTGAAGCTGATTTAATTTAAGTTTAATTTTAAAGATTGATAGGTACTCTATTGCTATTTTTTTTGCATAACTTACTCTGCCCTTTATTCAGCTTTGCTAGTAATCACGTTAATATAAGATAACATTCTTTAAAATGACCTTTTCTATTATTAATTATAACCTTAAAATGTAATATCGAATAATAATCAATTCAATTAGTAGCTCGGTACGGCGCCTTCTGATTTCTGTTATTCGGAACGTGGACGCCAAGATATTATTACGATTGATTGTTATAAATGATATTTGACCTTTTGACACTGGTTGGATAAATCAACTTGACTTGTATTGTTAGTACGCAAAGAAGGTTTCGTTTTCATGTTGTTACCAATACAAGCAGTCACGATTGGTTACAAAAAATGTTTATTGTTATTTAGTTAAGGTAAAAACTATAATATCCTACCACTTGTTATGCTCTATTTATAATATATTATGAGTTAATTATGAAGATATTTGCTGTTGCAATCTTGTAAAATAAAAATCGTGGCTAAAATTTGGCAAAACATAAGTGTTTCATCAAATTTTATACATAACTTCTCCTGTTAATTATGGTTTTCATATATGGATTGATAAATGTGAAATAAATGTGTGTAAAAATACCTATCTTTCGCTTTCATACCCTGCTTCGCATGAGGAGAAACAAGCAAATAAATATTTATTATATAAACATATAACATTTTATGAGTTATTGCAGATGAAATTTATTTTAACATATCTGCTATACGGTAGTTCTAGCTATGAAAGACCTTGCCTTTCATCCTGACAACAACATATTATCTACTTTTGTAACAATAGGTACGTACACTAATCAGTAAGTACCGTTGCTTTATTATCAATTCACAATATGTAATGTAAGAACGTAAACTTGACTATACTAAGACCGCGTACTATAATTGGTTCTGCCTATCTCAAGAACACAAAAACCACCTGCTTATCAGAGCTAGCGGTATACAACAATGATATAAAAAAGTTAACAGTTACTGTGCCCACAATGATTTCGGCAACCACGAACACGGCGAGTCGGTTAAGTAAGATCGAATAAAATATCGATTGGATATCGAGATCCTGGTCGTGATCGATAGAGAATCGAAGTGTCACGAGCGGGGTTGTCGACCTGGGGTCAGGGTCGGGAATGCTCGATCGCATGCGCGAATATTATTTCACTGCGATTTCTTCGATGAGTGTTGTTATGTGGTATATCTCATGTAACCGCTTCATTGTTATGACCAGGCAGGCTTTGAGTTTGATATAGAATTGTCATGTTTGAATCATGTACAGGTTTATTTACAGTTCGATTTAATATTGAATTACTTTTTTTGGTTCTATACGTTATTTTTTATATTAATTTGAGACACTGCGTTTTATTAAGTGACGGAAGTAAAATCGTTCGATAAAAATAGTCTATGAAAATTGTTCACTGAGAGGGATCGAACCCACACGCTTCACGCTGAATCAGTATCACGCAAAGAAACTGGGAACCTAGTGTTAAGATACTCCGATCCCATTAGGACACATCCTTTTCCCACTTTCCATCGCATATAGTATTTTTTTTTAATTTTCATTTGTATTTGATTGTTTTTTCATCAATGCAATACGAATTGAACTTAAATTCACGTAAACAATTTACAGTGTTCAATAAAATACATATTTCTGGATGTGAGGTAGTTATACACTGAACTATGACTTGAACCTCTATATATTAAGATAGTATGATAAGCGATAAGCAATTCGTTCTCTGTCATGTCGACTCGAAGTCAAGTTGAACGCCAATTTCCGAGTGAATGGTACCAAATCACCATAAACTCATCTCGATATGGAGTTGAGAATAACGGAGTATTCCCAATAAGATGACGTATACAATTTATATCCGACCTTTGTCTATTTTGGTATTCAGATTAAAGTCCCATTTCTATTATAATGTCTGCATTGATTACAGAATATGGCTTTTTTTATTACAAATAGTAAGTAACGCAGTAAATTTTGTTATGATTATTTTTATTTGACAGTTGATTATTGTAAGAATTTTAAAATTCTTTAATATTATTAAACTTACTAGCTGTACTATAGATATTTGTTAGAAATTATCAACCTAATAATCGATTATTTTTTTAGTAATAATAATATGTTACGATAACCATGTCACTGGTAGCTTTGTGTAGTATTGGAAAATATGACAAAAATTAAAATCTCAGTGATTACAATTTTTTTGTCATAAATACACAATATAGATACTATTTTCATTAAGACAAAAAAATAAAAGAAATGTCTTACCTCTTTAAATGTTTTTATGAATAATTTATCTTAACAAGCAAAATCGGTTAAGGTAAATATTGCAGTGCAAGAGCAGAGGTTAATCGCGAGCCTAAAGCTAGAGTTACACCAGGTAAAGCTGTCGATAGATAACTTACGTATAACGTTATATGAAAGTTATGTCTGCAGATAATCTTAAAAGGTCACCTCTATTAACATTAGTTTATCATAACATTGTTTGGCGAGATTTTTAACTTAACATATCGATTTTCTCATGTTTGAATATTTCAAATAGGTCTGTATGCGATGTATACTATTTCTTTATAGTACGGTAGACATTGTAACAAAAACTTCATAGAATTTTATATAAAACTAGCGGACGCGCGCAGCTTTGCTTGCTTATTTAGGGATGAATTCTAATAAACCATGAAACACGTGTTCAATGAAATATTTTTAAGAGTCTAAGCTTCAAATCTTATAAAAATCGGCGCCGATTAAAATTTTTTTCCATACAAACTTTCAACCCTTATTTCACTCCTTTAGGCTTAAAATTTTTTAAAATCCCTTCTTAGTAGATGTCCAGATTACAGAAGTAAACATCTGTCCAAATTTCACGTTTCTAACATCAGCGGTTACGGCTGTGCGTGCGTCTTACCTCAGTCAGTGAGGACAAGTTTTACTTTACTTTACTTTTATATATATAGATTAAATTTTACTTAATTTTATCCTGACTAATAAAATAATTTATAATTAAATTCATCCTACGCACGACATTACGATGCTCATATCGACGACTCTTAGAATGGAGTTCCTAAATCGAAATTACAAAAAAATATCTCAGGTAACACTTAAAAAAAGGTGATTATGGAAATTTTAATGAGGCCATAAATCACATTCGAAGCGTTGATTAGTACAGTATAGGACAAATTGGAGATGCACCCTTTCGAGCCTACGTATCTAAACAAGGGTCAAATATTTTTTTAGATAGACCGCTTTGAATACAGCCTGATTTTATGATTTATAGAAGCTTTTATCCTATCCCGGCTTCCCCACACTTTGTTTTGATTGAGATTCCTTTCAGAGTTCGAAAGATTGATTGTTCTTTATGGTGTGGGAGTTTTTGTTGATTGGTTTCGTGTGTAAATATTTTTCGTAGGTTAAATTCTTCGCTTACTTTCAAAAAGTTTCTTTTATCTTCTATCGTCTTTGTTATTCACCGACTTTTGATATCTAAAATCGTTGGATTTAATTTCAATAACTTAGTTTTCGATAGTGGAAGCAAACTTTATATTCGTGTGGCTTCTTTGAGATATGATATTCTCAGTATCGACCGCTGTAATTTTTGTATCTTCGCAAACCCTTCAAGGTACAATTGCAGAGTCAAACGTCGAGTTTTGCTGATTACTGCCTTGAGCTGTTTTCTGAATTCTTGTATTCTTTTATGATAGATTGATTATTTTGCCTCTCTGGTTCTTTCGGCTCTTCTGGCTCTTCATTGCCTCATTCGGCGGAAAGTGGGAATGGAGTGCCTTAACACTAGATTCCTTTGTCTAACCTGATATAAGAGGGATACAGCGTGAAGCTGAAAAATTAAATAAATTGAACACATACACGGAACTTATATGTACCTACTACATACATATGTAACGGTTGGGTTCTGTTCATGTTTTCTTGACAATAACAGATTTTGTCATGTTTACCTTTACCAAGGATGCACGAGCTCAGTAAATAATGTCGCTCGGGAAATTGATCTGCAGTTTCTTTTATAGTCATCGGTAACTCGTGTCGAACATAAAAAGCTGCACTGGAATCTCAACCTTCGGTAGAAACTTCTAGAGTTCTTTCAAGGTTGATGATGCCCAGCATCCAGGGACCAAACACTAGTTAGTCACGCGCGAGTGCAATGGTATTTCTCATTAGGTGGGTCGTAAACACTTCTACGCTCACCAATGTCCTCACGTTACAGTTTTATGACTATCAAACATTTTAAGTAGTTACATGTAATGGATGTTGGGCATTAGGTGAATTAATGAAATATTTTTTTAAGGATGGGCTAAAGCGCTCATTAGTTGAGCAACGTGTTTGTGAATTTTGAATTAGATTTTAAATAAAATGTACGAAAAAAATAATAATATTATATTATATTTATTATTGAAATATTAAACTTAGCTACCAGGTCTTTTAGCTACTAAACGGCATTGCCCTACGTATTATGTCAGCACACGCGTAGCAATATTTCATTCAGAACGATCATAGAATCAGTAGAGCAAGAGTAATTAATTCCATAGAGACATGACCGGTGTATCCTAGCGTATATTTACTTCGCGATTGAAACGTCTCGGGGCCCGTGTAAGCTATTTCCGCAATTTCAAAGTAGTGATCGTGTACCGACAATGGGTTGTATCGTGTGGCGTCTAATCACGCGGGGTACTGTTAGCCCTCGCCCAGGGCCCCGGTGTGCCTGTAATATGCGTGCGAATGATCTGATAGTCATGCTTAAGCCCTTACCCTGTGTCTGATGCGATCTCGCGGTCCAGGTCCTTAACAATATGTTACATTACATATGTATGTATGTTTCTCATAGGAGGATGCATTTGCATTTTGTTGTTAGTACTTCGTTAAAATATCTTCATTTTAATGTTATTAAGCATCTTTGGCTAGCTGCGCTCGTCTAAAAAAATATAGTTTATAAAATAACAGTTTTGTCTTATTTAGTTGGCTCGCCATAATTGAAATTATTTGTTTAAGATGTTAGAAGAAAGTATATACTAAAACTCTTTGAACATTTGTACATTTGTTATACCTTTAACTTAAAGGCCGTTTTAAAAGCGTTAAGTTGAATTTGAACGGAAATAATATCGAAAACAAGACATTTAATTAGGGCCTGCCTTTATATAGCCTTGTTGTACGTTAACTAGCACTTTCATAATCTGACGTATGTCTAGAAATAGATTTATAATTTACTATACCTGAGAATGAAACCCTTTGTGTTGTGTCAATTCAACGACCACTTTTATCGTTGGTGGTAAGAATAAGCAACAGATATGGCGTCAATCAATTTAATAAAATATTCATTGTTGTAAAGACATGATTTACCGCCTTGTAGCTTTACAATCTGGAATCATTTACTATCTAGACTTCCGATATATCAGTATTCGCAATCAAAGGAATATTTTATTTTTCATATACAATTTCAAATTCAATTGATATTAAAATAGTTATATCCATTTTATAAGTATAATCACAGTGTTCATTATTAACACTCGGTCGCCATAAATATTTCAGTCAGTACATTCACATAACAAAAATACATTCGACAAACAATGTTTTATTAACAGTGGTGTACAAAGCCCGTGAAGGGTCCGCAACAGAAATAAACACTTATAAATCTCTAGCGGGTTATATTTAATCAGCATTGCCCTCTCAGAGCGCACGTTTGTAGTTAAAGACTGAATTATTTTAATCCTGAGCACGAGATATCATTTATAGCAAACTCCGTGGGTCTTTGTAAATCAGCTTAACAGACGTATGGTATGACTTGTATCCTCTTCATATTATATTATTGGAATACGTCGGTATTCTTTCACTCGGTTTCATATGGCGATTAGATGAAAATCTTGTTTTAATTATATCATAAGCTTGTACAATGTACTTTTATATATTTTTTTTGCATACATTATAACATCTTTAGACCGCAGCTTGTACTAATTGATCGTTTACTTGTTAAGCCTTAAAGCTGAAACCTTTTACGGCGGAATCCTTTTAATGCTATTAACAGGTTAAGTGCGACTAAGACGCTACGGTAGCCGCGCAGGTATTCTTAGTCACGTTTAGATCACGTCTGTTATTTTATCTCATAATTGCATAATTGTAGAGTGTAATTTGCGTGAACTGGAATTTGTCTCTATACTTAATTTCAATATTCTTTTTTATTTAGCTCTATGCTGTATCCCGCGTTTAGGGAGAGCCTAGTGTTGAGACACTCCGCTCCCCACTTTCCGTTGAATTTTGGAAAAATCGCGTGTTGAGTTGCTGAAATCAACGACGCCCTTTGCCTCGACACCAGCGCGAAGAAATGGAAATGCGGAGAACTAAGATTCTAACTTTATTTAATCTTAATTTTTTTTTTTTACGATTTTTAATTAAAATATTATAGTAATAAATTGATCCATTAGTAATCCAGAAGCACCTAACTCACGCCCCTTTATAAAGTAACGCTCACAGGAATAAGCCTCCTGTGACCACGATCGCGGTTATAAGGTGTCTAATGAGCTTAACGCCGTCCTCGATAAGCAATGAACTGCAAAAAAATATTATAAATCTTATTTTTCAATAAGTAAAACTGTTTCTAAATGTTTTTTTTTTAATCTAGAACCACCTTTACCTCATGTAATACAGCATGTTTATTTATACGTGTGTTGAATTTTAAATATAAATAATAACAAGTTATGTTGCTATAATTCTACATAAAAATGTCTGCACTTTAGATGAGTGGCGCTTGGCGACATTTGGCGCCGGGGGCAATTATGTTGGTATTTATTTTAATACTCGATGGCGATTGCACTTATCGATGATGTGTGTCTATTCGATTGTATGTCACAATCGATCTATTCGAATGCTTACACATACACAGATTTAAACTTAATGTAAGTATTGCATTTCATTATAAAGAAAATATACTATTTAGATACGATCAATATTGAAGTGTTAAAACATAGTACAATAGTAATAATAAATTGCATAAGTAATTTTGTTATTTGTGCAATTGATTATTTTATAAAATCCGTTAAATATCTAAAAAATATGTAATAGTCCTACATATTAGATTTTAATAAAAAAAAATACGAGATAAAGAGAAAAATAATTAAAAAAAAAAGAATTGAAAAATAATTCAATCAGATCAATATTTATTAAGACAAAGGTTAAAAAGTTGAACGTAGCGGAATTCGAACTCGCGCCTCCTGGTCGGTTTCCAGGTTCGGATTCGAGTCCTGCTACGTTTAAATTTCTATACGTTTCCTTAATAAGTATTTTTCTTTCTTAAATTGTGTTTCTTCACCGTCACACCGATGCATCTCTTTGCTCAACCAATTATAAACCATAGTCATCTTAGTTTGTTTACACCTGCACACTGCAAAGGAATATTACTCTTACCTGGTCTCAAGAATTGGCTCACTTTCTTGGCTTCAAAGATCTTATTACACCTATATATACACGAGTACTTACAATATTTCTGGGTAAATGGCCATTATTGCGGTCAAATGGTAAGAAGCTTAGCGCCGACCCCACAAACTTACCACGGTATAAAGACAGATTAAATACATACACCTTTTTATTGTTTCTTTTATCCAGTAATAAAATTATATTATTATTCAAATTTTACCTATTATACACAGACAGACTACAGATAGTTATTTGTATAAATTTCTTCTAAACACAAATATAAACAGTTATTGCCCTGCCTACGAGAAATTTGATACTGTCATATTGTTATAAAATTATCTTTCATTATGCAACTTTAGGCGTTATTTAGCGTTAACTTCAGGTTATAAATAAAACGTTTTATGTATTTTACATTAAGTAAACATAGAAGGACGAAATGTATACTATAATTAAATCGTTACTTATAAAATTTTATAGAGCAGTTCAAACTATTCCAATGTTATAATTAAGTTTATTTTTTATACTATCTTCGTAAAATCTAATTAAATAATTTTCCTTCTTTAATATAATTATTTATATGACTAATATAAGTAGTATGTAAAGCTGATTTACAAATAAATAATCGTGCGATCGATTTACGTCAGCTAATCATCTGAGCTCAGGCTTGGGCAGCATTGTTACCAACTGAGGTAGTTTCTTAAGCAACATGTTACATCAGTACCAAAACTCTGAAGCCATTAATTATGTTTTATGGGTCTTCAATGTTCGGGTCGAAGGCTGCTTTGTTATGCGCCTTAGGAAATCTCAACGGGGTCAGTAGTTAATGAGACGTATACAAATTACGATATTTGTCACATTTCTTTATAGTAAATCAACTGTTTGAGTGTATATGTAAAATTCTTTAACTTTTATTTTTGTAGAATATGTGAGAAGGAATATACAAATAACAAGTAAAATTTTATACGTCTGAAAATTTTCAGGGCATGAACGTGACAGTCGTTATTTAGCTGGTACAACTACATTATACATAGACTCTAACCAGAAATATTTTCAAAAAATATTTTATAGAAATAAGTCTTAGAGTCTGTGTAGGTACAATTCATTTTAGGTAGATGAGTTTTGCAACAAAATCCGTATTTACATATTAAGGTTTCGTACAACATTTCGTAGGAGTCAAACATTCGAATTTCACCAACAGATTTACGACACATTGAAAATATAATTTTAGGATCTATTATATAATCTATATATTTACATCTTTAAATAAAATTACCAAATTTAAATCACAATAATATGCTTTTAACTTAAATAAACTCATAATAAATATAAATTTACCATTTAATGAGATTTTAATCCCACGTGTGAACTTAAACATGATCCGAACTAAATCATAGCAAAAATAACAATTTATAATGACATAAATAATTTAAAAAGGAGAACTAATTTATTTTAGAAATGTTATACTACCTTTTTTACCTTTTGGGTACCGGTCATATGCCATGCACAAACATTCATACGGTTTAAATTTCAATTTCACAATTTGAGCCGCACGTATTAACTGACGTAGTAGCATTCTTAAATAAATAATCATTTTATAAATAAATAGGTCCCCAGTATGAAAATGCGTGAGAGAAAAGCTATAAATAGCAATTAATCAATGCGATTACTTAATAATAACAGTATTGGTCACGGGTAATAACGAACGTAAAAGGAAATTCACACACTGACTAACGGCATATAATATCTACTGGTTATTTTCTATATATTTCTTACGTTGATAGGTAATAGTAGATCTTTTTATATGACGCCTAGCTATAATATACGTTGTTAGAAGATTTTTAATTAGTAAAGAAATATCATTAACTACTATCAAAAACTGCAATTTATTAATTTACTGTTAACTTCTGTTTCTTGATAAATTTAGAATTTAGTGATATAATATAAATAATTTTCTTGTCTTGTGTAACATAAAAAAAAAATTAAAGTAACATGGTTATTTTAGTATAAGTAATATTTTTGGCTTAGTTACTGCCTAGTCACTCCGTTCTCCATTTTCTACCGAATTCTGGAGGCATTGCATGTTGAGTGGTGAAACTCAACGCCGCGCATTGCCTCAACACTAGTGCGAAGGAATTAAAATATTTAATATTACATTTCCTCTTTTACAATTATTTAGTCTCTTCATTATAATTATTTAGTTTTTTAAACTACAATATAAGCGAATCATGTAAGTACTAAAGCTTAGTTAATTGTTTTCTGTTATTTGGACATGTTTTACAATATAATCACGTTTACAATTATTATTACATTCGA